>JABASC010003583.1:0-13818 GCA_019776185.1 Plutomurus gul
AGTGAAAAATTCAAACCACTTTTTTTTTTCTCGCTATCCTATTGTATTCAAGCTCCTTTACTGTCGTTAACTACGGAAATTTGCCCTGTTTGCGTTATTGGAGGAGCTTCAGATAGCACTCCTTAGAGTTTTTTGGGTCAGAACTTAACTCTCAAATATGAATCAGTTACAATTACAACTAATCTCAAGTATTGAACTCTAGTCTTTTAGAAAAAATCTACATCTCCTAAAATCTACTTACTTAATAACAGAGATTAACGTGAACAAGTATGAGTATTAATTAACTCTAGTCCAGAAAGTGTATCCTACATAGCCTATTGTACTTAAGTATGTTATTAATGGGTATGTTCGAAAAAGAGGATGAGCAAAGATTTGATGTAGGCGGAGTGTTTTAATTTTTAGACTACTTTGTGCAGCCCTTGAGAATTGGTCGAGTAGAAATGGTTTATGAGTGAGCATACTTAATTAACTAGTACGTACAATCACTTTTGTTAGCGTGTTATGTGTGAATAAATAAATACACGAGTCCAACCGAGTCTGCTTATTAGAATTCTCCACTAATAAGAATACTTTGGATGGTCTTTTGACCTAAACAATAATCATATGCATGCAAAAATGAAAGACCACCGACGAATTATTCTAGTTCCACAGTGAAAACTATTCTATCTGTAATAAATTTAATTTCCGTGAAAGTTCAATTCATTGAAATCTTTTCATGTATGTATTTGAAGTAATTTTAATATGTACATATTATACATATATCGAGCATTGAAAATTAAATTGGAACTCATTATTTGCTCACAATAATAATGTTTTAGATATAATAGCTGACCGCACAGAAACTGGGAAGTCATTTATAAATATGTTTCGATGCATACCGGGATAGCAAATACTACTAGATGGAGACAAACAAGTTATGTTTATGACACTTTTAGTACCGCATTCTGTGTGTACTATGCTTCAATTGCTTAGAGAGTAAAAGATTGTTCTAGTTTCCCATATTATCCTGAATTGACGGACCTTTTACTGCCACCGCACTGCTCCGACGTCAGGATTTTGCCATTGATTTTGTATGCAGTCTGACCTAGACTTGCTGGCCTGCGTATACGAAACCTGCAGCAGGAGAATATTTCATGTCGATTCGCAGTTCTGTTTCCCCGTACATCGTACCCGGTGCTAGTGGTGGATATATTTATTTATAACTTTGCACATTAAAATAATCTCATTAGCGTTATAGATGGTTACATTGAAAGTAATGCTAATTAAAATACATTGATTTGTGTGTAGGAATCTTAATTGGCGTCTCCAGAGATTTCGTTCTAACCAAATAGGTAGGAAGGGAATATTTTAGATTTCTAAAATCTAAAGGCGCATCAAATTTGGCTTCTATACTTAGTTTGCTCTGCAAATATTTCTCATTCATTAAATTAGTGCACAAGTACATATTTATAATACAAATAACCCATTTCCACCACATCCTACCACTGCACTGCCGCCGCTCTTCTGCACATGACATCAACTATTATGTACAATGTACATAATACACACGCAATGGTTACAGACAGAACACAACACCAAATTACACGAGAGTATAGTTTTGTGTTGCCAAAATTAGTCCAGACCTAACTCAATAATTATTGAAGCACACTCTCACAGTAAGGAACGGGGTGTAGCCACAGCGAGCTAACTACTATTTTAACCGCTCAAATCCTTTATGCTGTGTTTGTATCATTGTATCAGACAGTTCTTCACTGTCTTGACAGCGCAGCAGTCGTGAAAAGATTCTCTCACATTTCTAGCGATTTTCACACTTACACTTTTTGCAGTGTATGCACTTCATACGTATACGAATACGTGTAATACATCTTATTCTACTTCAAATATCAACACATAAAACCACCGCACAATAGTATATTCAAACACAAGATACTACTTAGTATTTGCACACAGTACCGAATATTGCCCAAAATTGTTTACGTAGGCCACGAATGTGAGAAAAGTGAAACTCCAAAAAACAAGGAATTTAGTAATCGTTTGCAATGAGTGCCAATACCATCCTGCTCGACTTTACGGTCGATCCTTCTCTTGTCGTACGAAATGGTGAGGAAATTTTGATACATTCTTTCAAAGATTTTATCTTTGTATGAAAATTATTATATTGTATTATTTAGATATGAATATTCATACGAGAAGTAATTATGCCTTCTAACTTCTAATTGTACCTACGGGAGCTATGTATTTGAATTCATTTTATGCATTCGACATGCATGGCTGCTACATAGTAGTTATTGCATAAGTGCGAACCTGAGTTTCGCTGATGGTATTTTATGTTACAATGCATCGGATCAAACAAATAAATGCTACAGGAGAAGTCAACTTTAAGTTGCAATTCTATTTTCAGAAGTCTTTAATTTACAAATGAGTTGCATGCAGTTGCCAGCCAAGATGGGGCTGTTTCTAGAACAAATACTTTTCTCCCAAACGTTACTTTTAGTAGACCTTTGGGGTCTAACTCCTTTGCAACTGCAACAAAAATTATATATAACAAATCTAGCTACTGTGGTGTAATCCTAGTCCATTCGGTAATGAAGCATGCCATTCGTATGAAGCATTCGAACATTTACGAGTACAATAAATATTAACAAATGTAGTGTACAACTACAGTACAACTGTCTACGTGTGATCATTACACGCACGTGAAGCAATGCAAAGTTGAAAATGCTGATGATGCAGAATTTGTTTGTACTGCGGACTTGTAGACACATATAAATAGGTACAGATACTTCAATAATGCATGCAGCATATACATTTTTTTTAATACAGCAAATGAATGTTCTGCATTGAAGGGCAAATGTGATTTAGCTGTGTAGGCTAGAATGGAAAAGTCTCGTTGACAATATGTCTGGTAAACTTCCTGGCCTTATTACTCCATACGATAGGAGAGCTCTACATATGTTGAGATCTATGTATAATGTATATTACATGAATAGTCTTCGTTCGCACTAAAAGTCATGCATGGCTCATTGCATGATGCAATATTTGCACAAACATCAAGAGACTCTGCATGAGAATACGATTACGCTTAGTTAGAAACATTATTATGGCTCTGGATGATTCATCACACTTTGGAGTCTAGGAATCTTTTCTCGTATTGTTAGTTTCTCTTCGTAGCAAGAAGGAGGGGAGCTTTAAGTTTTCACCTAACTTTCAATCACTATGTATGCATTTTTATAGGAGCGCGCAGAAACAACTACCATTTTGTTATTGCATGCAAAATATAGTATAAGAAATCTAAATCTTGTAGAGCTGCATCATTGCATTTGAATAAATTACATATTCGTTATTTTGAGTTATTTTTCGGAAATTTATTTTGGAATACTCGTTTTTCATATTTATAAAAAATTTAGGGGGAAAACTTATAACTTTTGTATACTTTCTTAAAAAATTATGGCTTTTTCACAGCTTTCTTAAGCGTACAGATTAGTAATATTTACTACATCATATTTGTTTTATTAAAATTGCCAAAGCACGTGGGGTGGAAGCTGAAGTGGTTTCAACCTTGGAGGGACACTTCGGAAGTGGATCTCTGCAAAAAGTGATCAGTAAACAAATCATGGCTGAGGGGGTTCAAGGCGGGACTTTGTCTGTCTACATGGGATTAAGAGGAAGCACAATAAACATTCGTACTTATTCAAACGGTCTCGTAACTATAAATATTGACTATTATTTGTCAGAGGGAGAAAGTCCTTTGCTCTCCTTAGAGGTAAGTCCTGGAACAATTTTTACTACATCTGTCTCTCTGTCTGTCTCGTAATTTATGACTGCTTCTAATATATCTGTGTAGGTATCAATTCTCTGTGACGATCAATAGGTATTTTGTAGGGGCATAGTCAGGATAGTCAGTAATTTTATAAAAAATAATTATTTCATATACGCGTGCTTATGCACTCACATATTGCTCTTGTAACCGTGTACTAAATGTTAGCTACAAATGTAATATTACCGCAGAATATGAAAGAATTCGAGCTGAAATTCGGTGGGAATGCAGATGTGCAGCGAGTGAAAACTTTCCCCGCTTTACGCAGAGGGGCAAAAATAGACGTGTACATGACCACTACAGGTTGGTACAGGTTGGTTCTGACGTTAAATCCCACCCTCACAATTTACTATTATTACCTTTGGACTTTATCTAACGATGTACGCTTTACAACTTCAATTTTTTTTTACTGATACCACCCTTATCCTCAATTCTATACTACATAGACACTAAATATTTACGTTAAAATTCTCATTTACAATTTGAGCTTCCCTACTTTCTATGATTTTCATCGGCTACGAATGAATTTTGATTAATAGAGCGGTGCAATTGCACATTTCGTTTTTCATTCGATTCGTATGGCGATCTTTGCAATCCTCGAGTGTAGATTCATTAGAATTTACACTTTTAACTTATTTTGAGTTTGCATATTGCATCCAAAGTATTTTCTTAATATTTTAACGGTTTTCAGTTGTTGTTTGGACATTTGTGTAACCCACTATTACATTTTTGATCTAATGGCTTCGTTATTTTGCTCCGACTGTAATCATCTTAAATTCTAGAGTATTTTAGGGTAATATGAAGTATGTAGTACTTGCTGTGCTCTTACTACGAAAGTATAGTAGTAGATATTAATTGTCTGATCTAGTGTGGACTACTGCATAGTTAAATACTTACAGGTAGAGATCGTTCACCATTTGGTAGTACTATATAGTTATTCCAGATTTACATGTTGCCTTTACCCTTCTTAGACAATCCAGAAGGAAATAAATGAAATTATGCAATGTGTAATTATTTAAGTCTCTCGTACATTATAGAAAGCATTTAAAAAAGTTGTGGCTCAGGTATTACTCATGCTTCTTTTTATAGTGTAAAATTTCAAGTCAACATCTCAAAGGACAATTAAATATATACATACAAAATGTATTGCTGTGGGCGTCCTGCAATCTTACACCTCGCCTTGAAAATCAAAATCTCGGAATCCGAGATCTCTTTACTGTGTACCAATGTTATTCATTAGCAATAACTGCACCTGAACTCTGAACTTGAATAGCTCACATTTCTTTGGAAAACTATATTTTTTAAAACTTTTTCTGTGCATGCACAAAAGTTTCGCTTCTTTTAATACAGTTTCTCATTTCGTAGTAAATTTAAAATGAGGTGTCAATTCATCCGTAGTAATCAATACTTCAGCGTAACGAATTAATTATAATATTCTTCGACACCAAAGTTTTTAACTTAGATAATAGTTTCGCATAATTTGTAGTACTACAAGTCTATAGACAAAGCAATGTCAGTGTAAGTATCACATTCATTATATAAGAAAAGCATCTGCATGCACGGATTAAATTAGTTTTAATTTAGTTTTAATAAGGTAATAAAATTACATCCACTATCCAGAATTTTGGTAGTGTTAGTTTCTTATTAACCTTTTACATAAGTGCGACCCATGACCTTAAATTTTTATTGTTTTTTGTCCTATTTTGACACTAGGAGTGTAGAGAACTAGAGGGGGCATGGGGTGCAAAATGGAACACAATCAAAGCTGTGAAAACCCTTCCCCCTGTGAAAAGGGGCATCCCTTTCGATATTTACTTCCTATCCTCAGGTACTACATTACTATCCTCAGGTATCTACTATTACTACTTCTACTACTATCATATTTACTTCCTCTCCTTGCGAGAGAGAGAGAGAGAGAGAGAGAGAAATGAATGAATTTGCAATGAATTGTATTGCAATCTGTCTGCGTTGCGATCTTCCATTCGGAGAAGTGAAATTCCATTCTTTATGTAGTGGCACTGCTTTCAACAGGAAACCAGTGTATGAACGTGTAGGGGGAACGTTAGCCTTTCTAAGGTCCGACATTCCGAATCCAAATAATTTGAAAGGTGTGGTGTGATTTGTACATTTTAATTATTATTTATTATCTTATTAGGCAAACAATAAAATTCATTCATGAAGCATTTACACAGCCAACAAACCCTTAATGTAAACATATAAGAATTTAATTGCACCATGAGATAAATTCATTTTTAAATCTAAAAAACATCAAAATCAATTCATTGTTTTAACTGATAGGCACTAAATTATAATTTGAACAATTGTACAAAAAAATATGTAGAACATTTCATTGTCTGCGAGCCTTGGCAGTGGTGGATGATCCACTTGTCTTCCTCTTCGTCAGGTGAATTGTCCTCCACGAATTCGTCAGAATCGTAAATTACTTAGATCTTCTATTTGATCCTGATCTCCCTCATATGGGTATTGGGTATTGCACTTTCAGTTTTCGGAACGATCGAAACTTTGTCAAAACGGGGATGTGGATAGGATAAAATGTGAACGGGGTACAGCGGCAATCTCTCTCCCAACACGGTAATGGCCGAGCGTCTTTTTTCTGATCCAACACCGTCTGAGCTGCTCAGATGGCGATATGTAGCGCCGGAAGTTTGTGTCCTCACGTTTCATATTCAACATTTGACCATCCACTCCCCACTGCCGCTCCTGAAAATTTAAAAACAATATAATTATACAAGATGTATCTTTTTAATTTGTTTTGTTAAAATAATACAAACAAAAAATTAATCACCAAATTAATAGCTTCAGCTCGTTCCGAATGAGGTCCTTGTGACAAAGTTATAGTTCAGAGTCCATTTCGGTCCTCAGTCAGCACTTCCACTTTCTTGCCTCCTCCAAGCTCCGTCTCAAACATTAGATATTCATCGTAGGTTGGATTTGACAGTAAGAAGTACTCGGCCGCCGTCTTCGCACCTGTTTTTGAAATATATATATGGTGGCTGTACGATCCGTCCACAACTTGTCCAATGTAGTACGGAATACTACGTGGAGTCTCCTCCTCCATCGAATCGATACATTGTTTGAGAGTCCTCCTATAAAGTGAAAACAAAAATTTTATTTAATGTTAGTTCATTTAATTTTTACATGCAGGACAAGGATTAATTATTTTGTAAATATTGGTACTCACCCAGTGTTGCGTGTTTCGAACATACCAAGGACATACAATTTGGCTTTCTTGGAGTACTTAGGAGGCTGACGAGCGCTTCGGGCCGCTATTTTTGTAGAGAAGTCAGGGATATCAATTGGAGTGGCGTCCATATTGAAATTTGCGTCTGTAAGCGGATGCACATGAGAACAAAGTGAGAGAGTCCCGGGTAGTCTTCTTCTCTAATCTGACAATTCTCCTTGAAGCAAATATATTTAAGCGGATTCTTCTCCACGATTTCCTCGATGATTCGGATTTCCTCCGCTGAACAGTACTTTTTTAATTGGTAGTCTTCTCTAGAAGAATGCAAATTGAAGACTTGGATTTCTCCAGGCTCATTGAAGTGCCTGAAAATACAAACAAATAGCATTTGTAATTATGCACTACTTTGATTTAATTAATTAATAAATAAAATGAAATTGCTTACGAGAGTAATGGATTCTTTCATTTTGGAGATTTTCTGAGAGTCCATAATAATAGAGTTGCAAATAAGACCCGTCTCTGGAATCGGGCAGCTTACATTCCTCACAAGGAATGCTTGGAATTTCGAGTCAGGCTGTGCCTTCAATGCGACTGGTGAAATAAGATGCATTACCATCTTTTGTATGCCGATAAATGACTCTTCCGTCTCCCACTTGACCGTGATACAAATACAGATCACGTTTGTCAGCAATAGCTTGGCGTAGCGAGAGTGGCTTTTTCCTGAAAAGCGAAACAATTATGATGTGTTATTTGGCATTGTACGTATATAATACTAATATTAACTGAAATTAAAAAATAATGCTTACCCTTCGCGTTTCGTCTCAACCACCAAAATGTCGTATTCAGTTGCAATTTTTTTCGTATGTTTTTCCGTATGCTGGTTAAGTGCGTGACTCGTGTCAAAGGTTTCCTCGCAACCTGCTGCATTGCACTTGAACAGGATCCCAGATGCAGCATCCCTCACTTTTTTTGATTCCCTTGTGGCCACGGTTTCTGCTCTCCTTTTCCGGCTCCATTCATGTTTATTAGCTGCGTGGTAACGAAAGTAATGTCCGTTTCTATCACCCCGATGTTTCACAATCCTCCATTTGGGTGCTTCACACTTTACATCACGACACTCGAATGATCCGTCGAGTAACTTCACAAAAAAATTCCTCCAGTCGAAAGCCTTCTTCTCCTCCTCCAGATTCATCGAGGAATGAAAAAAACGAAATAATAATGTAATTAAACCTTGGATGAAAAAAATTAGCACGCTGGTAATTTCAGGGAACTCGACAATGCGGGAAGGAAATCTTAAGTGACAGACAATCATTGTGATCGTCCTTTTATTTATACTGATCGATTCAACCTCGAATCTTTTGTGAATGTGTTCTCTCTGCTTATTAGAGGCAGCAGACACCAACAAGATAGCACTTGAAAATCAATACGTAAATTAATCGTTTTGTTCATCAACTCACAAATCACTCACTATTATTTAGGTTTAGGTACGACTTAAAAACGACTTACTCTTTGTTGTGCGTTCTCTTCTCACTCACTTCGTTTGCATAGCATGTGGAATTGGAGTTTACCAGCATCACAAAGAGAGCAGTTTACCACGAATCCCACATTCATTTTCATTCTTAACCCAATTGGAAAAGAGCTAGTTAGTGTTTTCATCAACGAGCTCATAAGATCACTCTCTCAGGTTGCATGCAAATTTTTTATTACATTCAATTTATTAAATTCGTACTTCATGCATTCGTTGAAATATCAACTTTTGTTAGCACTTCACCTATATTTATATTACTGCAAGTTACAGTCGCTTTCAGATATATTGCTATGCTTTTACACGTATCAGGTATACATAGCCAATCAAGCGAATGTAAAGTGAATTTTCCAATATTTGTACAAGTCCAAATTGCTTTTTATTCACTTGCATTTGGTTACACGAACATTTATACGCACTTTTTACATTTATTTCTTTGTCAGTGTTTTATTTCTTTTCCGTAAACCGTACATGCATTATCCGAACTTCAAGTCTGTACAGTGTATACGTGTATTGTGTCATAATATGCCTATAAAATTATGTGCATATTTATTCTGTCACGATTAATATATACCTAATTTGTAAATTTTCCTCAGACGAACGACTTTTAGAATACGACATCGACAAAGTGATTTACGATGCTCGCTCTCCTTTCCAACGCATTCAAATTGTACATTCAACCAATTTTGGAAATATGTTGGTCTTGGATGATCTGCAGAGTAAGTAACCATAAAAAGTCGTAACTTTTAATTTTCGAAAAGGAATCACTGGAAATGGTCGGAGCATAATATTTGTACTTATTTTCACAGATTTAGCAGAAGGAGATCTAATCTACACCGAATCGATAATGTGTCGTGGAGTGGAAGATTACACTGGAAAAGAAATTCTCATTCTAGGAGGAGGTGATGGGGCTCTGCTGTACGAACTGCGAAAGGAGAATGCCCGTAGTATTACAATGGTGGAGGTAACTTATTGGAATATTGGAAAGTGTGTGTAATTAGTTGATTGTATTGTGGCTCATTAATAACTGTCGACTCGAAAATTGCAGATTGATGACATGGTCATGCAAGCCTGTAAAATCCACTTAAGATCAGTATGTGGGGATACACTTGACAATTACAAGACAGATAATTATGAGGTAAGTTATGATGAAGAAAAGAATTTGATTATAGTATGATAAATATCAGCACTTTTCGTATATGTGTTCAATCCGTTGCATTTTCGAGTAATTTCTATGTATTTATAGTGGTTCGACATACATAGTTAATTCTTCTGCGATACCGATAATCGAATTTACCCAGTTGTAAAAAAAATCATTTGTATTGAATGAAAGATGTATCTATGTTGTAAGTAATTTACGGGTACTACTACTACCCTAATCCACTTACTTCATTTTCCAGACATTTGTTTGTTTGATAGACCCCTCTTCAGTATTTCTACTTCAATGTTTTTTGACACACAATTAGGAAGTCACCATAAATATAAACATGTGTGCTAACTTTGTAATTTGTTCATTGTGCGTACCTCATTTTTTGCATCATTAGATCATTGTTGGAGACTGCTTGCAGTACATGTTGGAATGTGAAAGTCGAGGGAAGAAATTTGATTACGTTTTTGCCGACCTTACGGACATTCCGATTTCTGCCACTCCCCAGGTTATTTTTACACTCAAACTGACAAATTTTTCCCATTTTCCACAGAAATTAAAATTTACGCTTCCCAACAAATTTCCTAACGTCTTTTGTTCATTTGGTGTGCACAGGGCGAACTGTGGGAATTTATAAAGAAAATTCTCAACATGTCATTTGACATCCTTAAACCAAATGGAAAGTACATGACTCATGGAAATGGAAGTTCTTCACCTGTAGCCTTGAAAATGTTCGAAGATATGTTGGATCAGCTAAGTGTTAACGTGCGATTTAATAAGACACACGCCTTTGTTCCTTCGTTCATGGAAGATTGGGTTTTCTATCAGATACAAAGAGAACAAAGTGTCTAGTAGATTTCACAGAACCTGACCTGTTTTATTACCCAATTTGAAAAAATTCTTTGTGATTCATTTTAAGGTATTATATATTATTCCGTCACAAATATGTTCATGCTGATTAATGAGACTATTTAAAAGTTTATGTGCATATCTGAATGAATTATAGTTAGTAAATAGAAATTTTAGAATTTGAAAAATTTTCCCATGTGAATAAATTATAAAGGAAATTTGAATTAAAAAATTTGTTATAAGTTAATTTTGATTTTTGATGCGTACTATGACTGTACTGTGCTTTTTAATATTAGACTCATTTGTGTAGTGTTCAACTAGTGTACAGTACATCCAATCCAACATAATTGTCATTATAACATCTTTGGAGGAGAGAACTATAGTACTTCACTGATTATATTACTGTCAAGAATTTGTATGAATTCACATCGATTTTTCGAAAAAATATCCGTTAAATGCTATTGCATGCAACGAAAATTTTTAAGAACTAATCATTCTGGCCCTCTCTATACGCTGGTTTATGTTTTTCATTTTTTCAATGCTGCTCCTACAGTAATGAAATGTCCAATGTTCACTGTTGTATTAAAAAGTGATTCTTACATTTACTCAACCTCCACAGAATTGTTTCATCTTCTTCTACAGGCCAATTACCTGTAGATGGATTCTTTTCAGAGTACGTGTAGTTAAAAGATGGATTTTATGCAATGAGAAGTGTAGATGTGTACCATAACAAAATTATGAATGATAACTTGTTCCAATCAAGATGTATGTATGTACATAATTCAAGCAAATACTGCAAAGTTTGTGCTGCCAAATAAAATGTGCAATTTCTATTCAAAGTGAGAATTCGAATTGAAATTGTTTTATGTTCATATTCATATTGCATTTTACAAAAACCAATTCAGTTTACACAACTAGGTTTTTGAAACACGCTAAACCATTTCACTTGGATTAATGTTCTATGCTTTTGTTTTGTCTTCATTATTGCACACAGTCGTTATAACAGTGTTTTGGTGGAAATTATTTCCTGGAAATATGGATTGGAAGGTTTGGCCATTACTCCTGCAAACTTTTTCAGTGGAAGGAGAAGTGAGAAGAGCACAATGGTCAATGTCTCAGAGTGTGTGTCGCAGTATATGTAAAACCGCTGCCAACAAGTCCTCACAGCAAACATTTTGTAGCGCATTTCTTGGTCTTCAAAACAAGGTACAGTCAAGATATCCGGTACACCAGATTCTGAAGTACACATGCAGAGAAAATTCAGTTCATCCGGTAATTTTATGTAGTTAGTCCTAGTAGTACTTCGTAACTCCAATATTACCCTTTCGACACAATTTTGTATTTCCACTATGTATAATAGTCACGGATAACTAAAGAAATTGCTGCTTAGCTTTTTTACACGATAATACTATTTCTAATCTTCTGTCTATATTGAACTCTTGTTAATGAATTAATTTGAAACAGTTTTTTTGTCCTAGTAAAACATTTAGGTATATTTTTCCGGAATGGCTAGGAAGCAACCATCAGTTAATATTTACGTCAGTTCAGGAACAGAGATCCTTTTACAGATATACTTGATACTGCGAGAAACGGGGCTTGGTTCAATCTGTGTTTTATTTATGATGTGTCATACAAATTCAATTGCAAACAATTGTACATTCCATTTGGACATTTTATATTGACCTTTGGATCTGTCTAACTACATTGACTTTACTCAGCAAAATCACAAGAACAAAATTGAAATTACCATTTCGGCAGCCACTGTTCAATAATGTAATTAACCAGTAAAGAGTGGAAATATTTTTACATATAACAACCGTCCATCAAACCAGTTTAAATTATAATATAGTTAATTAATAGCCAAGTTTTAAAGTCAAATGTTGATTATCAAAACGTAACTACCTTCTCGTTCTTGTGGAGCGCATCATTTGTTCTTTGTTAGTCTTGTTGGGGTCTTAAAGCACAAGTAAGTGTCCAATACATTTTACAAACGGAAAATAAAATGGAACATTCAATGTTGAACGCGATGTACGCATTTGGTTTTTTCTTTGCTACCATGTTGCTACCTATTAACTACCATTTAAATAAGTACTTCTCTGATATTTTAATAGATTGACATCGGTTCACTATTTGGGCAAAGGAGTGCGGACTATCTTGTAACAGCCTGCACTCGTTACAAATAAACAATAAATTTAAACATTTTCGTATTAAGTTAATTGTGTACGTGTATGGTATTTACAATTATTGAAGACAAGCCATCCGCCAACCTGCATTCCTAATGGTCAAACGTTGATGTTCAAATCTCTGAATAAATCTATTAAATCTGTATTGCAAAAACAAAAGCAAGTATAATGTCGGAAATACTAAAATGTATTTGGTCTCCTAAACTCTATAGAATCTATGCTCGAGCAAATCAAAACGTAAGAAAACAGAAAACCCACAAAACATTTCCTTATATATTACTTTTACTGATTGTAATATATGTTCCGGTTCCGGTAGCATAAAATATGTCCTGATAACATAATAATAATTTAAATTTCCATAGGGAGAAACACATAATATAAATTGGGCAGAACAATGGGGCGATTTTGCTATTGGATATCTGTTTCCAGCTGGGCTCATGTTTTCTGTTTGGCAGAGAAAACTTCACTATTTCTTTTATTTATCAGTCTTGGTGGCCACGTCTTATTTTTTGCGAGCTGCGGGTAAGTCTTAATTGTTTCATCTGAATACATTTGCATGCCATGTGAGTGATATGCATGTTGTATAATGTACGGTTGACTAAATTTGTTATTTAAAGTCATAAATCTTATACATGTTTTAGGTAGAGCATTTAATCCAACTTATATAACATTTCTGCAAGTATTGAAAAGAGCACTACAAACATTCAATACCGAAAATGCTGAGCTCCTTCGTCGATACGACTTTGAGTTTACCAGCTGGCCTGTGGCGTTTAAATCAACAAATTTTAGTCAGTTGGCTTTGACGATCCAGCATCAGTCCACCGGCTATTCAAGATTTACACCATCGTACATAATGGGTTACTTAATCGCCCATAGTTTTGGTATCAGGTTAATTTACCCAGGGTTGTTATTTGGATCAGTCATTCGTACGCACTTAGAAGTAAGTCATAAACTGCCTTATTTATCATTCCATTTGTTTATTTAGACCAAAATACTGATCATTTAAGGTGCGGATAGAGTTCAGGATTCTGACTCTGATTCTGACTTGTGGATTCTGATTCTGACTGTGGTTAAATCTGACAGTATAAACTCCAA
>JABASC010003584.1:0-13813 GCA_019776185.1 Plutomurus gul
ATGAGCGTTCAGACAGATCCCTCTGGCTTCATCGCTTAGTTAAGCAAAATACGGAGCCAAGCCTCGGAATAAGCCGTGCTTGAGGAGCCCCAATATCTCTTATATTGTGGAATTCTTTCTTCCACTAATAGGGAATGCTTCTTTAGATATTTTCATACGGGGGCACACATATGTATGTTATTGTGTACCCCTACTATGTATACTCAATAATATATTATTTAGGTAATCGTGAGCAGAGTAAAGTGTGATGAAAAATCCTGGTTGCCCTAAACTCATAAGGAGGTTAGGCTTGGATTGAATTGAATTCTGTTGTATTACTACATGTTTTTGCTTTATTAGTGGTATCAGAACATAACAGAAAACTCAAAACCCTTGGATATGATCCATACAATGTAGCAAAGTAAAACCACTACAGCGTTACGAAAATGTTTGTATGTACATGTGTACGACTACCTACCGACACACATACATACACTACAAAATTATATTGTAAAGTTCAAATTGCCAAACCGGCCGAAAATGCCGGCCGGTTAGCGCAAAAATAATCATGAGCACATTTCGACGCCCCTGAGAATTTGCACGAAGCACCTTTTCATAATTCGATGTATTACAATAGATAATTACAGTTGACTGGAAATGGAAAAAGTATATCTAGCACACTTTCACACGTTATAATTTAATTTCTAAATGAAAATTTGTTTCCACCCACAATAAAGTCATGGATTTACTTATGTCACAGCTTGAAGGTTTATTATCCCACATTTCCAGTATGGTACCAATTTAATGAAATTTTCTGTATACATATCTGCAGTATTCTACACCGTACAGTTTCTTAATTGATTTAAGTTCATGTTGTGTGATCCCTGAGCTAACAATGAATTTCACTATACATTATAAAGCACGAATGGCCTTGACAACGATGTCATGCGATTGTTAAAACAATATGTCAGTACAATGTTTTAACCACATTGCAGGTTATTTTTCAAAGGTACGTCGCAATGTAAGTACATAATAGTAAATGCACATATAAGTCTTAGCGTGGTTAATTTGCGAATGTACGTTCTTTGATATTTATTAGATTATGAGCGGTTAATGTCTTCCAACTTGGTCTCCTCCGCATAGAAGCAACAATGAACGGTTGCATCAGACACCGCCACTAGATAGTACTTAAAACTGATGTCAGAGTCAGAACATACATAGCCAACCAGCCACTCTATACATAGTGCAAGGACTTGTACAACCTTTAATTATTATCTGTGTTGTATGACTTATGTGTCTGCTATACTGTAATCTAAATAGTACTCACAAAAACAATAAGAATAAGCTACGAGACAGAACAATGAGCAAATGTCAAACACTTGGATGAATATACCCGGACCGTCATATCTATATTGCCTATTTTGATCATGAGTAAATCTTTTTTTCACTGTAATGTACTCTTATAGCCGGAGCTATTCCATTGTATCGTATGTTATGCTCTGTAATACACAACACGTTGCATTCATATTCAGAGGCACTACTATAAGGTAAGATCTAATAATTGTATTCGCATTTTGGCAGTTGATGGCAATAGAATTTTAGCAGTCGCATTAAAGCCTGAAGGTTCTTTTGCGTTGTCTCAAGCTTCAATGTCTGACTAACGATTACAATCATTATTTGAAACAAAAGCTGCGAGAAGAGTCAGCGGTGCCATTGCAGTGTGCATAGTGTATAAGTTTGTCTTGTTGCTATGTCCATATCTATTATTGTGTAGGGAGAAATGTGAGTTTCTCAGTTTGCCAGAAGATTGAATAAAGGAAGAAAAGAGTCAGTAGACGGTTCGACGCTGGAAATTTTCTTTGGGAAGTTTGCGCACCTGTCGGTGATTCCCATTCGCTTATGTCTGTAGTTGAGTGTTTCTATTTGTATGTTTATCAATTAATTGCTACGTAGGTAGAGACTCGATACTTTACACTCAGTCTTAAGTAGTTTTAAAGACTTATACACGCCGTTAACATACTGAACCCACAATTTGTACTGAACTTTGCGCATTCGTTACCTGTGCGCACACATATTTACGTATACACTGTAATAAATTACCTATGTTTACTATATGTTGTTCTGAGTGGATATTTCTGAGCTACAATCTTCGTATGCTTATAGTTTTTAAATCACCTATTTAAAATTGTCTTCAAAGGTCAGGATTTTTAAGCAGTAAAACTGACAATTTTTTTCTAAAATAATCTAGTGAAATCAGTGAAGATTGACTGGTAACTAGCAAAAATACGGGGCGATTGACCTCGGTTTGTTTCATTCAGAAGTGTGTAATGGGCCTAGGGAAGATGAAGATCACATCGTGAATGCATCCTATGTACGAGAAGAGCAGCATATTACATCAGACTTGTAGTAGAATGCACTTGTATGGGCACACCAGAACTCTCAGTGCAGACCAAGACAGGTGAATTACGTTAAAAGTACATCAGAAGCAAGTCTAATATAATGTAGCTCATTCATTGCATCTTGTGGTTGAGATCTAACTGAAACCTAATGTTCTAGAGGTGGGAAAAGTTGAAACATGGAAGATTTGCATTGAATAAGCACATAAATACCTCGTTCTACTAAGCGTATTCATATTCTGTAGTCTGTAGGAGCACTGCATCATAGCGTGCATCATCATGAGTGTACTATGTGGAAAAGAAAGACTTAACTTGGAAAGTTTTAACTGACCAGTAGAAAAAAAGTGAAAATAGCAGCTGTGGAAAAATGAATAAGCAGTAATATTCATGAAGCAAATTGGCAGTAAAATACATATTTCATAGCAGGTTTTGTCAAAGGAATCAATAGTTTAACAGCACCAAAATCGATAAAGTGTCTGCATGTCCACTTGATGAGACCTATACAAACGCAATGCTAATTCATTTTTTCTACTGCCAATTAATTGGTATCCGAAAAAAAGAATCCCTGAAGTGAGCTGGAAGTTGGGAGAGTGCTTCTTGTATAGAGAAGAAATATTGGATAAAAAGTATAGCGAAGAAAATTTAGTGAGTGAGCAACATCATAACAAAAGTTATGTTCTCGGTATTGTGAATATAGAGTGGTCGGCGTAGTTTGTGTTTTTAAGTATGCATTCTACACATGGATTGGTATTACATTACCACAGAGGTACGGCATACCTTGGCCAAGCAATCATTTTCATAGTTCATCTGGTTGAATCTCTTGAAGCAGGTATGCACACATCAAGTTACGTGCGATTCTAGCATATCCAAGCAAGCAAGGGTTGAACTAAAATGTACATTTATATTCACAATGCTACTTGGTTTGGTTTCCCTTCGCCCCTGGGTATTCTAGTGGTCGGTGATTTAAAGTCATCTTATTTGGCAAATGTGAACCAAAGAGAGTTTGAATGGCTGTGTGCTTTAAATTTGCATTTGTATCTCTTAAATGGTAATTGCGTTATCTAATTATTGTCCGAAATTGACTTTTAAATATTGGAACGCAGGTAATAATAATAATTATTGATTATCAATGAGATACGATCGTAGATATACATTCAATATTTGATGTATCAATGGTATATTGTGAAAGGGCTGTACTGCTCCCTCACCAGTCCCTAAATGTTTAGACAGCTTAATGAGCTAGAATGGTTTCAGTAAAAGAGGCTTTAACCGAATTCATGTAAAACATTGTAAAAAGTGTATTGATGTGTACGAAGGAGCGCAGGTATGCGACTTTGGCTGTAATACATTGTGTATGCCGTGTGTAAGCTAAGAGTTTGCCATTCTGGTCCAGTCAAGTTCACTTCGCCTTTAAATTGCTTACTGGCAGAGCAATTGTGTTTTGTGAGCTTGAAAAATGTTAAGTTCTGTGTTTTGAATGCATAATGTATTGCTTCATGAATTTCCATTGTGAGTCCACGACAGAGTGCATTGTAGCACAGTTCAATGAAAGTTCCAAACAGAGCACTATGAATGCAACGAAAAACATTGGCTGTCTGCACATCTTGAGTCCAATCCTGTCCAGTCAAGGCTCTTAAATGCTTGAGTAAAAAATGAACTTACACATGCACACTTAGCATGTAATATGCATGTAGTTGTAGTACCACAAAATACAAAGCGGCAAAGGTAGTTTGGCTTCAGGAGTGATTGCTTTGACTGTACATTAAAGAATACAAATACAACAAAAGAGAGAAACAGCAACTTGACCAACTATTATTTATATAGATATATTACCATTACTTGTATTTTAAACGACTTTACATACGGGCATGTAGTGTGTCCAATTCTTATAGGGGAGACAGACTTTAGAAACTACGTCCAAGCAGTCCTACGGAAACCTTACGACTGTGGGGACTAATATAGTTTGTAAAAATAAAATTTTGCCAATGGAGACGGTAGTAATCGTCAATTTAATAAACGATGTTATATACACTAGTATGAACAAATTTCGGTCTGTATTTGGTCAAAATTAAATTTTTCAAAAATTCTTGACCAATTTTCTACCAAAATGTTTAATTTTTTTTGGTAGACTCTAGCACTAACTTCAAGTTAAGTAGTGCTAGAGTTTGTTTGTTTGTATGTTTCACGTCATGAAGCTGCGTCATGCACATTGGTGTGTAACTTGCACATTTTGGTGCAATTTTTGTGATTTTCATTGTACTTTTGTTTGAATTGTTTGTCTAAACTATTCTAAAAAATTTAAATAGTTAGTTGAACTAATCCTAATTTTCAAATAGCATGTTTCACGTCTTGTGATTCTCTAGAGCAATTACAAAGAAAAATAGCTCCCTTATTGCTGTCTCCATTACAAACTGGACACACCTTACAAACGTGTAAACGTACACACAGCAACATTCTGTGTCTGCAAGCCTGAACAGTAGTAGCATGTACTTCGCATAATATTGCATTGGAATCGTGAAACAAGTAGTGGTGAGACTGACTGACTGTATTGTTTTTTCCATTATGTACCCCGTAGTATAATTTTGGAAGATTTTTACTCGAGTGGGTTCAAAAGGCTAAATTAGTTCGATTCGATTAATTACAAAATTTCAGTTGATTCCATAATATTAGTTGGGTAAAGATTTGTATGAATCCCACCTCTAAAATAGCAAATAGGATTGCATGTGGCAACGGGGAAATGAATATCGAAGACCAGACAAATGAATGAACAGAGCTGAGTTGATGTAATAGAGAACCTGCTGGATTCCACAGTGATGCAATGCAGCAGCACAGAATAGCAAAGCTACACTGTGCCACAGCCAAAGAGCTAAACAACAAATAATTTTGTATTTATTCCTCTTTTGGATTCGTATGTGGAAAGTGACGAAGACGTTGTAATGCTTGTTTCCATTACAATTCCATCCTCACTATTCTCTTCGACTTCTCGCTCCTATCACACATTGCATTACAATTGAGAATCAAGCATTTGAGACTTTGAAACGAAAGTACACGTACACACACACACACACGTACATAGCACATCGCATATTATATTATATCCACCAATTACACTTCGCATGATCACATCAAATACATGTGTAGCGTAGTACTGCATGAAGCACAACATACGGGGACAAGCACAATAATGTTGCAATGTAAGCATACGAATAAAACCGTCTGCTGAATTTTTTTCACTACAAAGTGAATCTTTTAATCTCTAGTTTTTCAGAGTACAAAGTGTGAAAAAAACCGTCACTTAGTTTCAGTTCCCGACTTTTCTTTCATTAAGTCTCAAATTGTCTTTTCTAGTAGTGACTTTCGTTTCCATTTTCAAACAGATAGAAGTACTTTGAATTTTGCAATGGGCATGTATGTAGTCTCATGCCATTGTGTCTGTCTACTGTACGAATTCGTTATGCAATTTCATTAGATGCTCAAGATGGGCTAAATTGCTTGCATGCATTATTACACGACTACAAATAGGTACGTGCACGTAAGGAGCTTAAGGAAAAGTTCGTTTACTTTCAATCATTTTGCACTTGCATACAAATGTATTTTCATTCTCCACCATGCTATTATGAATGTGAACATCTCTGCTTAAGCAGCCATATATTCTTATCCCTTGAGGGAACTTCTCTTTTGGTTCTAACAATGTTACAAGTTCACTCACAGAGACTTCTGCTTAAACTTTTAAAGGCATTTGGTGCACAAAGAAAATTTTTGCGACTGTTGACTAGAATTTCTGAATGCACCGGCTGTATACATACACGTACACTGTCGCATACCTATACGCCACTACGAAATGGTGTAGTAAATAGTAGTGTGTATTGATCCTCTACGTACTAGAGCCGTACACATGGTTTAAATACATTCATGAAGACAAAAGTAATCAATGTGCCCGTCCAGTGTCAGTGAAGTTTTAATTTTCTTCACATCGCACTGCGGAGGAGAAAAGTATGTATGACACCTTGAAAGCATGTCGGGAATACGAATACAATCTAAAGACCTCTTTTAGTACGAGGTACATTGCTGCCGTGTGTTACACCACCGTCAGTGGTGTAGGGAATACGAAAATACCACATTCTCTCTTACGAGCACACAGTTGCATGTAATGTATATGTTTTACATTAGTCTCTACAAACAAATTGTAATGTACTGGGACTGTGGGAGAAGTACATTGGAAAAGAGTACCATTCAAAAGATCAGGGATCTATTGTGCAAGGGATTGTGTTGGCAGTGATAAGTAGTTTTCTTTATACATACTTGCAGATAAGTGCGTTGTCGTCTTATATATGTACAAGGTGCAAGTATGCAAAATTTAAGCAGTAAGAAATTCTAGTGTTCACTATGTGCTCGGACTTTAATGCACTGGACCCAACTACATGTACATATACTGGCCTGGAGAAACTTACAACATGGGACTGGCGTTGTTTACGGATTGAATACCTTGAATTTTTTAAATTATCTTTTCATCCTTCGTCGTTGTCTCTTTGTATAGTCATGTCATTCGTTAGGGGATATATGTACATACGCAGATATCTGATATGATTACTGCATTTATGTACATACATATGTAGAAAAAACTGTTATATCAGTTATAAAATATGAAAATATGATCATGCATGAGTTTTATACTAACAATAAGTAGTATGATGTCTTTGGCAAGCAAGTATTACAATAACATCAAAAATCTACATGAAAGAAGGCAAATTAGCCGAAAGAAAACTTTATGTGCAAATTCCTGGCGCTTAGCATATTAAAAGGGAATTAGGGTGCAGCGCAGTTGTGTGTAAATATTAAATTAGACATCGCTAATCCAAGAATAATAGATTAGTATTTTATGTACCTTATTGTGACAAGTTGACAAGCGAATAGAACAGCTGTGACAGTAGTAGTGCTTCTAATCTAATGTGTTTTGTCCAGGATTCCCCAGAACCGCGTACGCCTAACCAAACAATGTCTCTACGGTGATATAGTTGCATGAATACCTGGTTGAGCAAGCTTTAATCCAGAGGTTTAAAAAGTATTCCAATTGTGTTGTAGGTTTCAACAAGCGAGTCATTACATGCAATTGCAGGCATACACTTAATGTGTCTTAGGTATATGCATGTGCGTTAGATAGTGGTAGTCTTAGTTTTTGCGTGGCAAATACACAAGAACATTTATCCCCGAGGAGTTTAAGTAAAAAAGCTTTTGGCTAAGGTGTGGATAGGGGAAGGGTTCGGGAAAATGAAGTACGAAGTATGAACACAACTAAAACTAAATGCTTTATGAATTAGAGAGAAGAAGGCGAGGCGCTTGATTCTGCAAGCAATTCATCTTTGCAACTACGCATCATTCATTCTGGTTCGCTCCATTCCTGTTTAGCGGCCAGTAAATATTAATAATACCTACTCGATACGATCTTGTCGGGATTGGTGTGCCTATGATAATTACTTATCGGCGTAATTATTGCTTAGATACTCTCACACGTCATACTGCATTAAGTGTACCTAAAATGTGATTGAATCCAGACTTTATATCACACACACTGTATTAGAAGATGGTTACGAGTGATGCGATGTGCAATGCAATAATAATATTGATTCAAAGCACATGCGTCGTACTGGCGAACAGTGTTGTAGGTATCTGGTTATAAATGATGTATGAAATGAAAACATCCCTGCAGCTACTAGAGTTTTCTACTGCTGATAAGTACCAGCCTACGAAATCAATAGACATCTCACTTATTTTATGTCACATTTCAAAAATCTGTAAACCTTGATAAGGATATCACTTCAAAGCTTCTGATGAAGCTGTGAATGTCAATTGTACCACAAAAGCAAATGTAAGGTGGTTACTTCCCTGACTCAGTATGGCTATTCACGGAACATGTTCAAATACTCTGGAACCGCCTGGACTATATACACCATAACATTTGTAATAATTATAGGGAAAAAACAGCAATGCCCACAGACAGTGAGATAATTAGAATGGCAACTCTTGTAGTTTTCAACCTCATCTCTTTTGCACGCATCTGTATCGGTTCAAGCTCCTACGGGGATTACTTGTGTATTATTTCAGAGATAGTTTTATTAAAAGGAAAGAAGAAGCAGAGCTATGGCACCATTCAACAAAGGAAACTATACCTATAGGGCTAACAACCTACCCAAACCAACTTTGAATTCACTTTAACTGGATAGCGTTAAAACTTGTATACTACATTCCTATGCTACTAGTGAATTGACGTATGCACCTTGCATTCCTTTTAAGAAGATAGTGTAATACCTACATATAAATCTCATTTTCATTTTACTATGGTGGTCTTGGTCTAGTCTTCTGAAAATCTGGTCTGCCATTGTATTTCTGACACAGTCAAAACAGAGTTCAAGTCAATCTTTAACTAGCGAATACCTCCTATAGCACATTACTACTTGTATGTTGCAATAATTAATTCAATTTCTACCACCACATACGGTAACCTGCCGCAACTACGCTACAACAGATAGAGTCTGATGCATAGACACCTTATGAAATGCATACTGATACGTAGTTTAAATGTATATCCGTTAGTAGCAGGTAGGTATTAGGTATTACAATCATGACGGTAGTATTAAATAGATGTTATCTGTTTCGCAGGAGTGAGATTTGTAAAGCAGTTCAGACACTTTTCGTAGTAATATGTGGTGGTAGGTAGACAAACAGACTTGGAGTTGGGCTTACAGGCACTTTGGGCAGGCTCCACTGAAATTAACCACTGAGATTGTAATTAACGCAAGATAGAGATACTTATACTATGTATGTATGTACGTACTTATTGTTAGTTGTTTGGAAGGGATGTCCGTGCTCATAATTGAAAATTATAATATCATTCGTGTACACGGGCTCTGTGGAAGGACCATCTGAGCCACCAAGAGAATATTATGCGTTTGGATGATGATAGCGTTATCTTTGAAGAATGCTTCGTTCTCAGAAGGCATGGCATGGCATAGTTAGGGTACAGAGTTGTATAGTCTGCGTAACAAGCACACAGGCACCTACGATTACAATTAGTTATAGCCACTAATAAATGGTTCTCTGTGGTTCTCTGTGCCTTTCCTTGCAGTACAAACCATGGGATACACGTACACAGACATACATCTTGTTTGTTATTTAATACGTACTACTTAAGTTATTGTTTGATGCACCATTATTCAATGTTGGGACATACTTTATGAATTGTTGACCTACTCCATTATAATTTCCAATTGATGAAATATTTTTGGACTTGAATGACTGCGGTCTTCATTCCTTCTAGAACTTCATGGTATGTGGGTTGATTCTTGTAATTAGTGATTACAGTTTCAAGGGATGAACACTTTTAAATTTTCAAAGAATTGAAAATCGTTAGAATCTTGTTAAATAAAATACCTCTCTAAATTTTAACAGACAAATTATATTGCATATAATAGTAATACTTTATTGGTGAGCTTCCTGAAGAAGTATTGAAAGTATGTTCATGTAAGCTGAGTGGTTTTAAAATTTTCGGTAGGAATCACATATCTGTACGAGGATCTGCATTCTGCAGTGAGTGAACAAGGTTAAAATTGTACACAAGGGACTTGAGTTTGCTTGCGACCATGCACATCATGCCATGTGTCCATGTCATGTTATTGTCACGACAGTTTGTGTGCGCACATTTCACGTAGAAAGTATTTCGTTCAATGTTAGACCGGTTTCTTCTTTGAGCCTGGTACGTGCATTTAAAAGCATGTAAATAGTAGCAGGCATATACCTAATTACGTCAAAAGTTACTGACATGAAGTATAATGGAAGATATTTTCACATTAAAATAGTGGAAAAACTTTCCCGTGTACTTGGAGTGCAAACATGAGGTGTAAAGAATATTTTTTTATTTTGCTGTGGTTGAGTTGTGTGATATTTGAAAGCGCGTGTTGAGAGGAGCGGAAGGTGTGTGGAATAAGCTGTGTTACGAGGACAAGCCAAATCAACACAGCGTAATATGAAGTTTGTATTTGCGTAACTAGTGTATGTAAGTTTTTTGTAGAAAACAATAGCAAACAGTGCATTGAGCTTGAGCAAAGCTTTTAATGTTGCAGTTTGACCAAACATGAAAAAATACACAAGGACTAAAATCCCAGGTTCTTTCCAACAAAAGTACATGCTCAATTATTTAATCTGTACAGCTTGCATTTCCATTTCCTAATGTGCGTTTATTCTCCCTAAATATTTAATTGAAAAAACTCGTGACACACTACTAGATCAAATATCAAGTTTTCCATTATGTTTTTCTCCTACGACTCACTCGGAGAATCGATTTTTTCGATTTTGGATAAGTGATCTTGGGTTGTTACCTATGAATAGGGTTTCAAAATCCTATGACCCTAAAAACTCTACGACACAAGCAGCAACACCAGTGCATAGAACGTTGTAATAATAATAAGGACGATTATGCTTGCTCTTAAATAAGTTTCACAAAGTGAAGTACAATACTTACTAAACCTCTCTAATGCAAGTACATATTCAGCTCCTGGGTAGAAACCTGTAATCAAAAGAAATAACGCCCAGCTTACGTATTTGCACCAAACAATGCGTTACAATTTTTAGTGTAGTGCTGGCGTTGGTATACCAGTAAAAATATCATTTCGTGTCAAGTTTTATCTTTTTTTAACCTGAAACTTTTCTTCGTGAGATAATAGTTTGTGATGACAACTTTAAGTACGACTCAAAAGTCAGTCCTTTGCTCCGTCTTCATTGTTCATCACATTGGTGATAACTGTAGCTTACTAATACGATGCCTATTATAAAATTATAATTCAGTAGAACCATGTCGAACTCAATGCTGATGTACCAATTCATGACATGGCATGAATTCAGTAATCGTAGCTTGGTAAAATATTAGCTGTGGGAATGAATACAACGTGAAATTCTGTAGTGGAAGCACGAAAATTGAAGTGCTCTTGATTTCTCTTAGTCTTTGTCAACTAGATCTTTTGTAAGCTGTGGGCTGGAAAATGTCCCCCCCCCCCAGCACTACTTTTGTGTTGACGAATATCACTCTGAGGTGCTCTCTGGGAGGCAGTATACATGTAAATAAAGTTAAATTAAAAACGATTGTGTAGTTTTGACAATTTGCCGCCTAAAAGTCTGTGCTTGGGTATAGCACAAACAACTGCAGGTGTATTTCAAGGTTCGCGCATAAACATAATATGATAAATAAAACGATAAAATATTTATGTCTGTAAAGGAATCATTTATAATAGGATGAATTTGCAGATAGCTTTACAGAGCAGTATGAATGAGCGTCTGGATAACGTCCTCATCGTATTTGATGTAACCCACTCTCAGACTACAACAATATTTGTTGGTCAAACCATTATGCTGAATATATTTTCAATATATGTCAATTCAGTTTCTTTCTGACTCACATAATCAATGCACCGCTCAGTGCACTAAAAGACTTGAATACAGTGGAAAACTGTGTCAGAAATTGACTGCAGGGCAAGCCAACAAACCATTTATGCAGGTAGTGAAGTACTGTAAGATGTATACTTTTTTAAATCCAACCAGACAGCCAGACATTCATTTTACTATCACATAGATACATAACTTGAGCAGACTGTGCATTTATACATACATATACTAAATACCAATGCAAAAGTACATGTATGTATCTATATTAATAAGTAGGTAAGTGTTTTTGCGTTCATTTCAGATTATGATAGAGAAAGAATGTGAATCGAAAGAATGCTTTCATAACCATCTATTAGTAAATAGCAAGTGAAGTGAAGGTACTACATACAATTGAACAACATCAGAAAAATATACGTATTCATTCTACACAGGTACATTCAGGATCGCATATGCAAGAACAGACATACATAATCCTCATTCTCCCATCTACCTGCTACACAGATGCAGATGCTGTACACGTCTGTCGAAATACACGGCTTTCATTGCCGTGCAAAAATAAACTCATCTCTTTGGCGTCTTAAAATCAACTCTATTTGTAAAGCCATTCCCACACAAACGACCACTACATCCAATGACACTCTGCTTGGGCACAATGTGCACCAGTACACTGTTGTAGTAGAGGAATTAATAGACACTGTTCGTATTGAGAGTAGGTATCTATTGCTGGAGCAACTTAAATATATAGCCACGTCTTAAGTAGGAAATTATAGAATGCTACCGCTACTTCACTAGTAGTATGCAGTAGTAGAATGTGGATATGGTCCGTAGCAGCAAGAGCTCTTACGATACCAAACGGTGTACGTACTATTCTGTATTTATTTAAAGCGTGTACATAAGTAATGCAAAAGCCATCAGTTAAGACGTACCTGAGGGGTACACAGTACACAAACGTAGAACAGTAAACGTAGCTAAACTTCACTTGAGTTGAGTCTAACTACTAACTACACAGGCAAGACTCATCTTCAGTTTACTTACTTATATATGTACAATAGACCAAAACATTTTCCCGAAGGCTTCCATTCCGCCAGCCTCACTTGCCAGCTTTAGTGCTCTATGTAATGTAATGTGTGGAGCAGATAAATAAAATAGCGATGGTAAACCTAACAGGTATTCTACCGAAGTTGAGATAGAGATCCCCAAAGGATTCATCATGCATAATACGTACCCGAGATGTATATGTATGTGCAAAAGTACTACTACTACATACAACTAGCTACAGTGTAGCTTTATTAACCATGAGAGAATTTAGGCAGTAAAATACGTAGTATATGTATGTAGTATGATAATAGCAGCAGTTAAGTTAAAGCAAGTACGGCTGATACACTTCATACATACGAAAGTAGTAAAAGTCTATGCCACAGTGAGTTTAATTTTCTGGAAGACAAGAGCAGAGATAGAGAATAAGCATCGGCGAGCATTTCAAGCTCAACGTTTTTTCTCTCAATGAATTGAATACCGAATCAGCATCTCTCAACCAACTCCACTGATTGTGAGATTCAAGTTTGGTTAACTTATAGCTTAAGCCAAAGGAAACTGGCCTGGCCACAGAGATGCAGATGAGAATTGAGAATGATAAGCATAGAGGAGATATTCCATTACATAATTGTATTATTACACGTTTGTATGCAGGCATTAGGTATGTATCCATTGGAATTAATCTATCCTCTGTAATATTATGATTATACGTAGTACTTTCAGTACAGGTATTTGTGCACAATCGAGTGGAGGTAGCACCTATATAGTAGGTATGCGTATTTTCTCTCAATAGAATCGCCTAAGAGTAACTACGCGCACTCTTGCATATATAGTTAAAGCAGGTTAAAGGAAATAAAGGATTGACTACATGGACAAAGTTCTGCTGCTAGCTGCTGACGTGATGTGAGTAACTTGGACTAACTGAATAAGAGAATCTTGGGATTGCATCTTACTTTGCTTATTTGACTATC
>JABASC010003585.1:0-13810 GCA_019776185.1 Plutomurus gul
GCTACGAGCTAAAGATACTGTAACTTGACAAATATAAAAAAAGTTACTTGACCATCTCTGGTAATTGTAAGAAACGCAAACCGTGTTATATTTTGCGATTTTGCATATCAAATAACTTACATGTTTAAACCAGGCAACATTGGCGGCGATAAAATCCTGCTTATTAAGCATTGGTGTCCAATCAAATGTCATTTGAACGTCTGCTTTTTGTTTTTTTGATGGAATTATTATGTCAGACTCGCTATAAGGTGTGGATGCAGAGGAGGAAGATCGAAGAGTATTAACCTCTTCGTTAATTGAAGAAGTTGATTCGTCCGACTCGTAATCCATTTCGGATATTATAGAATTACGTTCGATGACGTTCTGCAATAAATACAGATAGCAATACATGTTTGTATCAAAACAATTAGCGTGTAATCAGTGTCGTATAGTCAGAAACAAGCAAAACTTAAAAAGAAACTACATCTTTATCGATGTAGTGTGTAATTATGTATTGGGAATAACGTAAATTGTTTAATGTTTATCTGAAGCGGATCAATTATATTCTTAGTTGTCTTCATTTTTTCTAATACACTTTGACTTTGAACACTTTCCGATAATAAAAAAAGATTCACAGCGCATATCATTGTCGTCTAGCTGACTGTTAGCTGACTCAGCATAAGCGAAATGCTTCTTGTCATGTTCCCTCCCTGCAACATGTTGTAGCATGTAGTGTACAATAAGGACTCTGTCTCTCTCTGCTGAGTTTCGACTCTGCTCGCTTCGTTTCAGGGCAACGAAAGCATATTTCCCATTTAGCGACTTATACTTTCCCTTTCTCTGGTGTCAAAACGCTTTCACTTCTTTCTCCGTTATATCATTTTCTTTTATATTCTTTCTCATTGGTACGTCTAAGTAAATCCAACATCAATTAAGGTGTAAAACTGACTGTGGAGAATGCTGTCTAGTTTATACAATAGTTTCTCTATTGTTTTTGTACTGTATATATATGTCGGTATACAGAAGTTTTCTACTATCTAATATTAGTTCTTAAGTTGGAACAGTCAATGTTCAACAATGAATTAGTTTAGTTACTAGTCGAATTAAGTGCCAACTTAATGTGAAATCTCTGGTAGGATTTGAAATTTTTCTTTGATTCCTTAAATTGAAAACAGTATAATATCTCGGACAAGTATCTCTGATGACAGGAGAAATTCCAAGGAACTGATATATATTTAATGTATACAATACGTAAGTTCCGGTTCAGTAGTTTCTGGATTTTCACGATAATTTATCGAAAGTCTTTATAAATAGTACTAGAAATTTCTCTACAAATAAATAATGTGGTGAAAGCATTAAACTATATGATGTGGTAGAAGTTTTTGGATTGCTGTCGTAGATGTTACCATTAGCTTTGTTTGCTCTTGAACTTCAGTCTTCTTGGAGGAAGCTTTAACACAACTGGCACTACAAAAATTTCTTTTTTTCGTATAGAATGCGTGTTTGACTCCTACGGAACCACACTGCTCACATTTTGCTAAAGAAACCAACGAATGCTTTAGAAAATCCTTTAAATATGATCATCATTACAACAAATTGGGAATTGATGATTAAAAATAAAGAACGTACCCATTCCATCTTTGACAACTGAAGTAGTTTGATCGTCAACGCCGTTGGATGCGGTGATGTATCCCCCTTTGCTAGTCCTTTTCAAAGATGACACGACGGCACCATTGCCCACTTGTGCAGTCGATTCTTTCTTGTTTGTAGGAGAAATCAGAGTAACAGACACCCCATTGCTTTCCAAAACACTACTCGTACTCGTCCAATTTTGCGGTGGATTTATTGGCAATATTTTTGCGGTCTTCGGCGCATCAGTTAGCATTGGACCTTGACTGGTAGGATCTAGCATCCCCCGCTGTGCATATTCCTGCCAGATTGTTGTCGAACTCTTACTATCTTCATAGAAATATTTCTCTCATTCATAAATAGATAAAAGCTCAAAGAAAAAGAGAGGAAGAATTCTAAAAACCATGTTCGTTGGTTATACCTTGTGCAGCTGTCCTAGAATTCTCTGACATGTCTTGTACCCACTTCTGATTTTTAGGTTATCCAGTTGTCAATGTTGGCATTTGTAGAACTTTTCGAAATTAAACGTACACGAATGACAATGAAATGTGTATGTGTGTACGTGATGCTACTATATATAGTTATTGATACGAATGGTGAAATTATGTATGTAATTTATATATTACTGTAATGATCGCTTGGAAAATAGTACAGTCTTTTCAATTCTGGTAAAATATAATGTGAGACTAGCTCCTTTTTCATTTAAGATTTTTCTCTTGTTCTAGAAGAATATCGGCGATTTCCTCCGTGGTTTCTCAAGGACAAAAATAAATTTGTTACTAGGTAGGTTCTCTTGTCAGCAGTGCCCCATCGTAATTATTGCGGGCATCGGCGCAGCGTTATCATTAGATTCCGGCACCGTCTGTCCTCGACAGACACACACACAACGGCTAACTGACTTGTTAGCCTTAACAATGATGTGCAGTAATTTTGCTACTTTCTTCCTGCAACTGTTTTTTTCAGTATCGGAAAATCCCTGTGTATGAACGTGGGAAGATGTTGGAAGAATAAGAGGGAACTCATCTACATCTTACATATTGTTACTGGCGCTGGCGCTTGACACTTTCTTTGTCCCACACAAAATTGCAAGGTCATGCTAATAGATGTGACGATGTGACTGGAAGTCAACTAATCGACCAAACTAATAAGGTTGTCAGTAGAACTGTACAGTCGTGTAGTTAAAGTGTCTGTGGTGTCGTACTGATGAGCTGTTGTATACTTGCTTCTGTATATTATGTAATGTAAACGTGTATTATGCACCTTTTGTGTGTGTGTGAGTGTGTGTGTGATGTGTGTGCACTAAAATATTGATTCACTCTTTCAGACTACAATTACAAGAGAAAACACGGGAAAACAAATCGGACAGACGGACTACTAGGAGATCGTAATCCAATAATTAACTTAGGAATATTGTTGATGTAAAGGAACTAATTAGATGAATATTAGGTAGTGTCGTTTATACGAAAAGCACTGTGCTCTCGGTGTTTGGATTCTCTATACAAATAGACACACATACAGGACACTACATCGGCAGTCATATATAGAGAAGTATGGTAGTGGTAGTAAAGGAGAGCTTGATGTTGGTTTGAGTTTAGGAGCTTTTGTACGATCAGAGCAAGTGGTGTATTCTGTATAAGAACACAAACAACTTACATAGGTTTAGTTGACTGAAAGTACAGAAGAGAGAACCGAATTAATGGAAATGAATCCTCTCTCTCTCTCTCTCCATTCTATACTCTATAACCTAACAACAAGTATTAAAGGAAGCTCAGCCACTGCATAAGCATAATATACACTGATGCACTTGGAAAATTCATCTGAATAAATAGTACAAGTACACAACCACAAACACATGCACACTCGAGTCCACACCACAGCACTGTCTGCTAGGGAGAAAGGAGCACTAGCAAACTGTAGGAGAAAACGGCGTCCACTGACACACTTTAATTGCCATCCCCAGTAGTTGTCTTTTTTTAGTCCATCTTAATATTTCAAGGAGTAAACGGGGAAAACCGGACAAAAATATGCAGATTCGGATGACGCACAAAACCGTCTATGTAATTCATAAGTTTAAAATTATGTGTAAACAAATTCCCACTTGCTTGTCCTGTATTTAAATGATAGTAGTTAGTACATAGTAGTGTTAGTGCACACAACACAATCCCGAAACTTCGACTATACGATTATATAGTAAAAATTCTCACATTCAATATTATGATAGTTGCATGAATTTATGCTACGTGTACTGGGCGACTCACTCATAGTGGCTTCGATGACCTCTCCTTGCCGTTTAGTTCTGTTTTTAACAGAAGTGGAAAGTCAGCGGTAATGTTAATAATAAATGTATATACTTGGAGAGGCCTCTCTGAAAATGTATGTAACTTCAGCATTAATAACGTGTGCACGGTTGCAGATAGGCTTGCTGCCTGCATGCAGCAGGAATTTCTGCAGCCCCCTTACTAACAGTTAATAAAGAAGGTAAGAAGAAGGTTCTACTACAGCTACTACAGGGTCCATGTTGTTCGAGCCTCATTTCAATCTACGATAATTGTCCTGTGTAGGTCTAAAGCTATAAATTCCACATTTCACGACAGTTTCAGTTTCTATACGAGTGTAGTTAACTGTGTATGGGATGAGTAATGCTATGTAATACAATGGATACATATCTACCCTTGGGTTTCCATGTTGAAATCAGTGAATGTTATCAGCTTAAGCCTCGACTAATCCAAATGTGGTCTTCGATTTCTACTTTCTTTTCGTGTATATACTCCCAACGCTTTATCTCGCTTGATATAGGACACTGATATACATTTACAAGAAGTACAATAAAATATGGCTGCTGTAAAATGGGTATTTTCTTTTGTGCATCTAAATATAGTTAGGGAACACGAACTTTGAGTGCCGGTTCATATATTGCTCATGTATTTTATGTGGGCCGAGGTAGCCAGTGTCCTAAATTTCATCGCTTTATTATAAAACGTTTACATGTGTCCATGCATGAACTTGAACTCGCACTTTCAGATAATGATGCAGGTTGTTGATATTGATGGGTAAATATTTACCAACTGCTGATGTGCTGTCGCTGATATAGAATGTGATGATTACCTTAGTGCACCAAAAATGTTGACGTCAATTCAGGAAATGGCCGCTCCAGAATTGCATTCCTCGTGTTCAATGTGGGGTGAGGTTACAGCAGCAACATTTAAGAATTTTTGATTCCATCACCGTACATTGGTTCATTTTTACGGTGAAGCCTATTACAACAACGGCAGTGCTGCGAAATAGTGATACTAAATTGGTCGTTTGGTGGAAATTCTCCAGCACGGCTGTAAAATATTCAGACTATGCCCTCTTTAAAGAATTTAAACGTTATTCTATTTCATTTGCATGAACGTTACATTTTTCTGATATCAAGGTGCTACTAGTTTTTTAATAAGACGATGTCCCACTGACGCTGAAAATTTCTCTGCCATTACGAAGGCTGGAGCTATACTTAAACATTTAGTAGTAACATAATTTTAGCTTAAGATTCTCATGCGTAAAAAGTGGGTCACAAACCTTGGAAGGCGCTCCAAACTGTAACGACCCATGGACAAAGTGATAACCCATGCGATAGATATTATTCTTGTCAATGATGATAAACTGTAGATAGTAGGTTATTAAAATTTAGGTTTTACCGGAATCTACAGAGATATTGATCAATCGTCAACAGCTGCAGATATTTATCACAGTAACTGTGATATCTCTGAAGCGTTACTCAACCTAACTTAACCATGCGCAATAGCCCCTGGTGAAAGGCCTGAGAACGGTTCAAGTAGTGTTATTATATGATATTTAATGACACAGAGGATTTATTGTTCACTTTCACATTTTCGGCGAAATCTAAGATGCCTCCCCACCACATTCACACTCTGAAGTGGGGCAACGGCAATTACCACCTCCAAATTTTGAAATTGATAATTCTGTTAAATGAACCATCCTACTTTTCCATTTCCCTATCCTGCCCAACCAGTGGTTACTCCAATGACAGTATACAAGAGTATTTATGCAGGATCTGCTGCCTATGGATTTTATAAAAATGCTTACAAGGCACGCATAATGCCAACGGTGATATTTTAATCAAAGCAGTCAATCTGGTGAGTACTTACAAAAGAGCAAAAGATACAAATATGTTCGTCCTCACAGAGACCTTAATTGCTATAATACGTTATAATTTGTGACCAGCAAATGAATTATTTTGCGACCGTGGCAAATGGTTGAATTGCTAGCTTTGAACCCACATATATAGTCACCAAAGGGTCCAGCAGATCTAAACAAGAATTACAATAATTAGTTCTGACGATACATCATTAAATTGCAAAAATCTAATTTAAAAACACGAAAGTATGCAAAGTTGCACTATGTTTGGTTCTTTTTAATGCAGTGGAGACGATTGCTTTTATGGGAAAATGAATAAATGCATAAATAAATCCAATGCATATTTATTGCATGGTGCTTCGTACGCAAGTACAAATAATGCATTGGAAAGCGATACAATTTGGTGAAAGCGTAGTTACCAAGGAAGCGCCGGCAGCCTCTGAATTCGCTTAGCAAATAAGTGCAATTTTCAGTGTTTTGTACTTTTCCTCATGCAGAAAGTGTTCTAGACTAGCAGAGCTGAGCCAGAAAGGTGAAGGTGACAGCCCTTTCCTAAGGTGTTTAAATAACATGGTAAGAAGAGATGAAGTGGCGAAATGAAGCCACCTTAGAACGGGCTCCAACAGCCACCCTCTGGAGCTGCCACTGTTGACAAAATGTGTCGTAAAAAATGAAACTTGTGTGTGCAAAAAAGTGAAAGGTACAAAAATTCATTTAGAGGTGAAAGTAGACTAAATCCACCTAAGCTTTTATGTTTAATTACATGGTTTAATTACATTTATGAGACACGAGGAAAAATATGTTTTCATTTGGTAAATACAGGGGATCGATGATTGCTTGTGTATCGGTTACCTCTGCAGTTCGACCATAGATCATATCTTACAGTGCAAACAGTCTTACAATCAAATACCAATCAATCGTATTTATACACGAAATTCCATTTTAAGTAGAATTTTCACCACTATTTAAGGCTCTTATTTGCCTAACTACTTAGATGTATAAATCTCTTGGAAGTATAGGTAATTGGTGTAGACTTCTGGTAAATACTTGAATAAAATCGATGTGCATTTAAAAAATTAAAGTTAAGGTAGACCGCCATAATAATAAAGGCAATCTACCAGTGCCGGTGAACTCTACAAACCTATCCTATTTTCGGAATATGGACATAGGAATGAAACCATTTTGGTTTTGGATCAATGTCTGTCATTTATATTTGGGAGGTGCTGCATACTTAATTACATTATTACCGGTTCCGTTTACAGAGGGGGTTTAGAGAAACTGTAGACACTTTTCAGCGTCTTTTTTTATTCCTAAACTACGACTAGTATGATTTGTATTACCTACATTCCCAATGTGTCTACCTGAACTTAAGCTTACTAAACGAAGTCACCCTTTTCAGGATTGAAAGACTTTTCGTGCAATTGTGCCGGTAAGTTTGTTCAACTCGTCTTTCAAAACTTTAAAATATGGCCGCAGATCGAAAAACGTCTCAAAGACATTAATATTAAGTTTATGCTGTAATAACATTGAAAAAAGCCACCGGCTTAAGAAATCGGTGTCAAAAGATTAAAAAGACCACCTAAAGTATGTCCACTCCTAAGGAGAAAGTCGTAAGCGAAACTAAGAGAGGAAAAAGTAACAAAACTGGTAATGTAATTAGTGTATGAGTTATTTCATGAAAGAGAGTTGTCTGCTCATTCATTGCACAAAATAATTCATCAGGGTTTGAAGAAATACTTGTTCAAATAGATCAAAGTGCACCGACTGCAACACTTCGATATGACATGTACTATAATGAAGGCTGTATGAGAATGGGACATGGAAGAATTTTTGGGGATTTGGCTAAGTGAAATAATCCTTTTTTCGTTTAAAAGTACCACGATTTTAGGGCTTTTGGAAAGTTTTGAAAAGATAGTGGAACAAACTTACTACCACAATTGCTCGAAAAGTCTTTAAATCGTGGAAAAGGTGACTTCGTTTAGTAAGTTTTAGATCAGGTGTACACTGAGAATTCCAAACGAAGTCATATTCATCGTAGTTGCGGAATAAAAGAATTCTCAAGTGTCTACAGCTTCTCCAAACACCCTCTGTATTAACCTGACTGAAAGTCATGCAAGTTGAGACAGATTAAACTTCTTCTAAATAGGTGTTCATAAAGCTTAAGATTTTTTTTGTTTATCGATGCGAAATCGACAACCAAATGCTGTATAGTTGTATGAAAGTGTGAATTTTAGTATTTGCATAGGTAAAAAGCACCGTGATTACGTTGGATCAGACCATGTTTTCTTTGCGCTAAACAAATACGAAAAGAAAAATCTGGGGAGAAATCACACGAAGCAATTTTGTGGAGATTTTAATTGAAAGTTATGATGAATGTGAAATATAACGTAATGGTGAAAAGAAATTGCTTAAAAATCTTTGTGGGAAAATTAAGTGCCAAATTTGTGACCTAGAGGGGCCAAGATTATTTTCCACCCTGCTCGAAAAGTCTGACTTAATAAATATGTAACTGCGTTGTGAAGACCTATGAATTAAAATTGTAAGAAGCAGCGTATCTGTGATTAGTCCGTTTAATTATTTCTGATTTGAGTGGGTGAGGTGAAAATTATTTTGACCAACCGATAATTTTGATAAATGGGTGGAAAATGAGTACAGCAAAACCTTTCTTGGAGAAAGTCTTCAATAGCTGGAAAAGAGGCTACATACATACATTTGGTTGCTAACAAAGTTACAGAAAATACCATACCTACCTTGTTTGCATGTGTACGTGTATATTGGTATAAAGATAATGAAATTATAATGAAATTGTATTTACAGAATAGAACGAATTTTTCATTACATTCGGACTGAGAAACGAATGGAGAAAATAAAACAGCAGGCGAAATATTTATTTGTTCTCTGTATTCAAATATTGACATAATGCATATTAAATTAAAAAAGGCAACATTTGATTTTTCTCAGTTTTTAGATATTTTAAGCTTTAAGATGATATCAGCTTGATTTTTCTTGTTAGAGATGATCTACATTGGGATTACTTATATTTAAAGTGAAAGTTAATTTCTATTCGATTTCATGATTGTGGGATTGAATATTAATTATATTTTGTTATTTGCTTATTGAAAACAGACGACTGTCTATAACTGTACATGATTCAATTAAATGTAATAAAAACGTTTGTGGGATTTGTGTAACATGACACATTACAAAGATACACACACAGACGCGATTTGGGAACCCGATATTGGATATGATATGCATTCTGAAAAAAACATGATACCCTTTCATATAATCCCCCTTTGAATGTTTTGGTGATTAAGTTTAATATGGTGACTGCATCAGGAAGAGAAATTGGAGAAGCCTGCACAGACGGCAGAAAAAAGACCTTGAATTGTAGTGCGACGTACGAACTCGATCCTATAAATATGTGTTACTACGCATTTACAATATCTCAATGTTATGTAAACACAGAGTGCACGTGAATGCAATTAAATTGCATAAGATTTTTTTGCCAAGCGGAAAATACGGTTTCTTTAAAACTCAATTCCAATGTCAAAATGACTGTGTCATTAATAATATAATATATGCAATTAGCATTTAGGTCTACTTTCTCCATACTAACAAAACACATTTAAGATAAATACCGAGCAGCACAGCAGAACACTGTTAAACAGATGCAATTATTGTGTGGCAGGCGAGAAATGACAATGAATGAACGCATGGATTGATAGTAAATAAATATCATAGTGGAAATAAATGTGAGCGGGTGCAAATTCCAGAGATTGATGTTTCCTTTATTACTTCTTATTACTGATAGTATAGTAAGAATAGCACGCTACACTAGAACTGTCATATCATAACAAAACAACAGTCAACAGACAGTCAGTAATCGTCAGTACACTTCACAAGCTTGCACTTTATGACTTTCATCAAGTTACATGACATAATAGATTTGTGTACGTTCTCGCTTCCCAAACCTTCCCCAATACAAACAGCATCCAACAACAAGTCAATATGTAATACATTTCTTAATAGAAATAAATGTAGCATCTACGCAATAGTTCTTCACGCACACACGCGTACACACTACACAAAGCTAAATCGTAAGCTAAATTACAGTTTAACCCTTATTTATAATATAGTCCTATGTTTAGTACACACTACGGGTATTTATCATGCTACAGATTTCAGCGTGCATAATAATATAGTACGAATTATTTAGCATGTTCATATTACATTGTCGGTAGAATTCAATAATAAATTTCTAATTACTTCTAAATAATAATAATATTGTTTTACGACGGTTACACAGATTACAATTGTATGGTCATCGATTAGTTTACTCAAATCACAAAAAAGTATATATGTAAATAGGTGGAAAAAAAATTCTCTTCATCCCATCACACCGCTCTCGATCTCCGTGATGCTGCAGACTGCAGATTACGTAAAGTGTACTCCAGCCCCAAATTTAAAGAAACCTTTATCCATTGTCTGTTTTTTCCTTAAAAAATTCTACTCATTCAACCATTTCATATTCTCGATATAAGTATCTACGTTATATTATTACAGAACTTGCATTTGCAGATTAATAATAGTTGCTGTCTCAGATTTTCAGCCGGAGAAGCCTTTGACGCTTTACTGCGACTTATTAAATGAACATAAACATCAGGCGGCGCATATTTTGTACGTGGTAGCACTATTTGCATTTTCTCAAAGGGTGGCCCGGCATACATTATGCTAACACATATTAACTTCTTTGAAAATATCCAGCGAAACCAATTTGGCAACACAGAAAGGATGAACTATACACAATAATAATAAATTTGTAGTTTCTATTGTATTATTGTACGGAGGGAAATATTATTTGGGGCTGAATCAAAAATGGACCAGGTTGAAGGAGAACTGCGCGAGGGCGAATAAAAACAGCTGGTTAATTATTCTACTGCAAAAGTACGTACGTATAGTAGAGGCTTGTAACATTTCTCAGTTAATAGAGCTAGGCAATGTAGGTTAGATGGGTTCGGCACGAATTCTCTCACCATACCACCTGAATGAATGTGCGAACTTACTCTTTTACTGATGATCGTCTCACTTACATTATTATGATAACATTATTATAAATGATTTGTAATACATTATGCTAGCAGTAATTGATGATGTTTAATTGTCTTGTCATGTACTTACTTATATGTAGAATAAGACACCGTATTATAAGAACCGTTACAAATATGTATGAATATCTGTAGACTCTATTACGTAATGATTTATTGATAGCGAATGTTTGTTACCCTCAGGGAGCTTATTGAATGTAACCATGCACGTTGCATGCATTGCATAGTAATTATGTGGGTTTAGTATAATATTAAATGTATAGACAACCAGGACATGTTCTTGTTATACTGACTATATAAATGTATTATGAATAAGTAATAATGCAGTTAGTGAAGTAATAATGGCTTCATTGTAAAAATTCCTAATCACCTCATATGCATTAGGTATATTCGTATATAATAGTAATATTACATAATATTCGTACTATTTTACAGTCAGACAAGCATAGCATCATTATATTTATATACGCAAGGTACATCAAACACTCTGTCAACTACTTAACATTGTTACGCGAATAATTGATATAATTTGTTGGCTTCGTATTTGTCGTGGTGGCTTGAACTGGACAATTACTCACATACTACTTACTACTACCAAAAAGATAAATCTGTACGAAAGGGTTAAAGAACCTAGTTGTTTCTCGAAAATTAGCCTAGAGAGAGAGAGAGAGAGAGAGAAGAGAGAGAGATAGAGAGAGATGCAAGTACTCTATAGAATCATTGTTACTGCAACAGAAAGGAACGAGCAACCACGAGAGAAAAACATAATAAAATATTTTAGCCAACAATAAATACATAAAGTATAACTAGAAATATGTCGTAATTACTACTGTAACATCTTTGTAACAAATAAATATTGTTTCTACTATAATAGACATAATATATGTTTACAATGTATGAGGAAAGCCTTCTACCCTGACTCTTGAAGTGTATTGAATTCAAATGTCCAAAATAGTAATGAAAATGGTTGCATACTTTCTCAGTAGTAACTGCATACAGTCAGCTACGTCGTCGTAGTCTCGTATAATCTTCTACTGTTTATAAGAGTTTAACTGCTGTCACTACATCATAAAAGTCCTAAATACAGATTACAGGTTGGTTGATCGTAATTCATATCTGGTTGAACTCGTAAAAATAGAAATGATTGTGTATACTAGTTATGTGATAAATTGGGAATATCTTCAATATTGTATCTACCTCTTTACTCGCGTCGCGACCAAGTCGCGACCTATCTCCATTATAATACCGTAGTACCTCTCTCTCTGTGTAGGCAGCCAATTCTGCAAATCAATTCATTCTCCCATCTGCAATATTATTAACTTCCCTAAAACCTATGTAACTCCTTAAACATAATATCCTTACTAAATGTAGTTGAGCAAGACATTGTCTTTTCAGACCATCCACTCAACCTGAAGGTAAAAAGTAAGTCAAAAAGACAACCATCAACAATGAAACACGCCTTCTCGTCGATACATTCATCTTATGAGCACACGCTCACTCACTCACTCACTCACTCACTCGCACACACACACACACGGCCATTCATTCACACCCACGCACATCATTTGCCTACTCTACACTACTGTAGTGTTATGCACTTCACTCTAGACGTATATATGTAGTATATTATATCTGTATTTGTATTAGGTAGGTATTGCCTACAATATATCATTTCGTACTCGGTCTTTATTCTTAAAGTTACCCGGCCGGCAAACGACCCCACTCATTCATCCATACAGACACACACGCTCTCACACACCCAGTCAAACCCACATAATTTTACCCACCTTTTCCTCTGTCCAGTCTTTAAACTTATTCATAAATGAAAATAATAACACTATTAAATCTGCTCGAATATATTCAAAAAGCTCCAAGGGACATAAAGCTATGCGTTCGCATTTCAGCTCGTAGCCTTCTCTATGGAATATCCTTCAATATTTACATGATTATTTGTCTTTCTCCCTCAAACTCCTTTAGTAGATCAATGCATACAAGTACGGTAGGTAGAAATCCCCAATCTTATTTTATGTATAGGCAGTACATTTATCTATGTAATCTCTCCACTACTCCCCAGAGACTAAAATGTAATCATGAAAGCATAGGTGACCGTTTGGTTGGGCCTCTGGCCTCCAGTAAAATTTTGGGCCGCCGGCATCCGGCGACCGGAGGCCGGCCATCTAGTCTGAAAGAAAAATGTTACAAATTTCAACACAACACAGATATAGCAGATCTACACCGAACACCGACCCTTACTTTTCGAATTCTGGTACGACGATTCGTGTTATTATAAATAATGTGAAATCTGTACTTGCAGAATCTAAGGGCCGAATTCACGTTGGTCGCTTATCTCGAAATCTCAGTAGGGGTCTGAACTGGACTTTCTCAAAACTCCTCCGAGGGGACCTGGGGACCCGGGGACCCAACTAAAGGATTTATTTGATACTAATAAATCCACAAAAAAATTACCTGACCAAAAAACAATCATAATTATACTTCATGCCCACTCCGCGCGCCACATAAGAGTTTTGATTATACGCTCTATGTTGCTCACGTAATGTAGGCACTCATACAATCACATTTATTGTCTATGGGTCTGCAGGCACCCTAGGGGAGCGGCGAAGCCGATCCCCATGCAGATGCCTGCGACCCATAGCCAATAAATATATGATTAATTCCAAAAAACCTGACGTGACAAAAAACAAACAATTAAATCCAAAAATTAATTACTTTCAAATAATGATTTAAATCGCTTCCCGCCCCATCGCGACCTGCCTTATTTTGGCCATGATTTTTATATTCAAAACACCGAATCAGAACTATGTCCCCACCTCGTCCCCTAAAAAGTATATTGAAAACAAAACTTTAGTTGAGTCCCCACTAGGTCCCCTTAAAAGTATATTGAACATAATACTTTAGTTGGGTGCCCAAGTCCCTAGGTCCCCTCGAATGAGTTGAGA
>JABASC010003586.1:0-13808 GCA_019776185.1 Plutomurus gul
GAAATATATTGTGCACCCTTCGGCTAAGCCTTAGATGCCAAATAAGCAAGAATACTTGTTTGGGATTAGACAACCGATAATTTGTTTGTGGGAATTACTACCAAGTTTCGCACGTTATTTTAGAGTGCGGTAACAAATGCTAGTTAATGTTATTTACAACTGGTAGATGTAATAATAATTAGTTGTAATAGATAATACATATAACGAATTAAATCCAAAGTTATTTATAAGTATGTACTAGGTGTGTATTGTGTATGTATTCAACCGTTACCATTTAATTATCAATTACTGTGTGTATTGGCTTAATACGCTTACTAACTTACTTTGCACTTAAGAAGGTTTACTTTATCTGTATTGCCCGATGCTAGTGGTATTAGTTACCACATTTGCATATGTGCGAAATCCGAATATTTGGTACTACTTACTACTTAGCACTGCTGCTGCTGCCACCACAATTAGTTTCCTGTATAAAGTCAACGGTAGCGTGTATGTAGTTGTGCATGTACATTGTCTTTCTCTTTCTACTTATTTTGGTCTGAGGAGTACTGTTTGGTTTGCTTCCCGATTTTTGTGCCCTATGAGTCTCATATTTTAGCACCTAACGATTGTCGTGAAGTGATTTATATGGGTGTGTTTGTAAATAGGTGTGTCAGCATGGTAGGCATGGTTTAACAAATAGTATACTAAATCCCATTCTACTCACGCATTTGGATTTCCAAGTTTTCGGTTGGATAAAATCGTCCCTAATACCAAATTAATTCCTTGGACTACAGCTAAGCAATACAGAGGAACAGGGGATAACAGGGCGATAATGCGCCACTTAGTTATTACATTTAAGTTATATCAATGCCCGTCAACCTATAAACAGATTGTTTCATTTTTTCCTTGGTTAAAATGCCAATTGAGCCAACTTGTAGTACAGTTGCTGTGTCGACGGACATTGGGTATATAACCATGTAAAGATTGGCGATAATAGTATAGTAGGTACTATAGTGTAATAATGTAAGCTAAAAGTTCACTTAACCACTATAACTGCAGCAAGCAGACACTTTTAAGTTGCGAGCTTACCAATCAACATCACGTAATAAATTTTCTTGAGTTTTGGTCAGAGCATCCAGAATGGTTTGACAAACAGCGTTTACGCATCCTGTTGGAAAAATAGCAAATTGTTGAATTACTGAATATGAAAATTGAAAATGTAATAAGTGTGGTAGTGCCTGTTCGATATCATTATTGATATAAAAGCATTTTTTAAATATTCTACTGTAAAGTCCATAATTACTTTTTTACCAAAAGTCAGACTTGTAAGTTATTAAATATTCGTAATGAGTAGTTACAAGAAACGAAGGAAAATGATTTCCAACAGTGAGCGTGAGGACGAGGAAAGTATATTTAAATCTGTGAAAATTTAAAAACCGAAGGTGGGAATCTTTCTTAGCTTACTCTTTTCCGAATCCGAATTCCTCCTTAGCTCCTCCAGCACGTTCTTCAACATTGTGATTCCGTCTCGAACTGCTACTTGAAGATCCCGAAGACTCTGTAGTGTGGAGACAAGGATAAAAATAAACACATAAATTATGTTTCCTTAAACGGCTACTAGTACATTTCCAATGCTTGGAGGAAGTGGGATGAAGTGGACAGGTGAAGTAATGGTAAACATACAAATTTAGACTAGCCATTATGTCACTGAGCAATAGTACTATCGAAATTTCTTGAAAGTTCCATGAAGTGGCCAGAAATTTGGACCAATTCTTGTTCTATCCCACATGAAGACATATTTTCCGTCAACTTGGGTATTTCCTCCCTGGATTACATTTGTAATGTGTGCAGTGTGCACGTGTGTACACGTAGCCCGTACTAAAACGCCTCATTATAGAGTAGCTTTGTGTACACTAAAACATAGGAGCAGAAAAGTGATTTTTCTTTATTTGCCGTCTGTATCGAGACGAACATGAAATGAATCAAAGCATCCTCCGGGGATATTTCATTTAATTTCCTCTAAACTCAAGTATTTGCTCGCACCATGTAAACATTTCTCGGCGCAATAAGTCAATGAGGCTCACACCAGGCTCAATAGTACTTAACAGGAGAACCATATGCATACCACCGACCCATTTTAGCATGAACTGACATGGCTTTTAAAACGTGCTGGTACGTTTTAATAAAGATTTCAAATATGAACTGTAACATATACATACATCTAGAGAAAGGAAATCACGAAGGTAGTGATTGATATTTGTGTATATTCGGAAAAACAAGTTGTTCCGGGAAATTGCTAATGAATCTATACATTTAACTTACAATTCAACTTACCAATTGGTTAATCTATAGATGGTCGCTGGAAGTATACACCTTCTCAGGTGTATGTATACATTCAGTGATTTATTTGCCTAAGGAATCCATAGGAAACTACCTACCACATGTATTCCGTGTAATAATATTGCTTTGATTGTACGTCTATACAACTCTTATACCCTTTGTTATATAATTTATAAATGTATGGGCTCCCGTACAAACATCACATAATAATGTATGCATACAAAGGAGATCGCAGAGGACATTTGTATTCCACGACAATTTCCAGCTCGTTTGTACGCAGGTTGTGGGTTCATTCTCAATGTCCTCGTTGCCGACTGATGCCCTTCAAGAATAAATAATACAAATACAACTGACAAGAAAAACACATAAGTGGGGACTGTCCGCAGAGACAAATTGAATAGAATAATTTGGCTGTCTCTGGGTCTCCATCTCTTTAGTACTAGCAGTACACTGTGTAGTACATACACTATGTGGCTTAGTTGCCGCGCTCACGTACATGCTTACCTACACAAAGTACTACCTACAGAAAGTGGTCGTAAAAGGCGATAGAACATCAGTACAACGCTCTGGAACTATTGAGAAGTTAGTCTAACCGATTTCATGTGATTGTATAGCACACGGTGACCCATCCCGTTCATATAACTGAGTAGGAGGACATTCTAGTCATATGTGTTGGAGAAAAGTTGAAAGCAAATCTAGAAAATGGAGCTTAAGGTTTTACTTTTTACCAGAGAGTTTCGGGATTGGGATCAGATCAGATCTTATGGTTGGCTAAATTCTCATAGACTGCTTTGGTTTGGTGCGAGTCGCTAGGCGAGTGTAGTAGTAAGTGGTGCATGCCATCCTGACATGACGTTTCCTATACCTACTACTCACTTAATTCCAGTCGTAGGCTGCTTTCATGGCAAGCGCGTGACATTTTTACTTGCAACTTGACTTCGTTTCTTGTACCATGGTTTTCCTATCTACTATACTACATACATGTACATGCACACTCACTGCCACATAGTAGTGGCCTGTCGAATCTTTCATTACTACACCAACAGTATACTTTAGTCTACTAACATCCTGTCCAATCCAATGAATAAAAAGCCCTTATGTAAGTGAATGAGAGTTGGACTCAGTTTGGCTCTATCTCTGCTCTCGGCTGCTGGATAAACGTTTCCACAGCTATGCCTCTGAACAGAATACAAGGTTGCTAGTAGGACGGAAGGGAGCGACCACGTAATATTAAAACTTAAGGAGAAGAAAGTAAGTAGAAAGCACAAATATACATTTAACATCAGCGTCAATCGGTCTAATAGCAGATTCTGGAGTACTTATGCAGTTAGTACATACTTGTAGTACACAGATCTTGGAGCGTTCCCCGTGCACTTAACGTGTTCCTTGGAATCTATAAAACGTGTAGGAGTGCTCTGGTTCGCAAGAAGGAAACTACATTACGTACATACACTCACGCCTATATACTGCAGTATGTACACAGTGGAGATAGGCTAAAAGTAGCTCTGAGCAGGGCTACCAGTAGAGTTCTACTTGTACACATTATACTAAAGCTTTCAAAGTGAAAATAGAGAATTGTATGAGACGAAGTCGTAAGGATGCTGCGGATGTTGGAAATTTTAGATTGAGAGCAGAGGAGAGAAAGAGATAGAAGAAAAGGAGGCAAAGGAATGGATGGTGGAAGTGATTGGATTTATTAAGGAGCCTACCATAACAGCTCGATCCAGCTTTCGACATCCTTGGCTGTAGGCAGTTTCCAAATCGACACAGTGAAGACGAGATTCCATGGCCGTGTCCCGGTAGCAGTTGATGCACAGCATTGATTTTTGTACCGTGGAGAACATGATATATTGTTCCCCATGCAATGAGCACTGTGAAACAGAGAGAAACAAAAAGAGAGCACCAATTGAGATATATTTCCAGATCAGACCAGAGAACAGTAAAGCCCGCTTTCTAATATATATTTACATACTGGCAAATTGAATCAGAAGACTTGAGCTTTCTCATCCTTATAGTACATAGTGGCATAGTAGTACTCTATTAGGGATATGTACCTATACTGCGTATGTACTAGTGGAGAGTGTCCTAGTCCCCTGTCTTTGTGTGTACGAACATGAGGAGAAGAAGACAAAGGAGAGTTCCTTTGAAAGTTCTGTTGTCGGGATTCTTGGTTGAGCGGTGAGCGAGTTCGTTCGGCTATAGAAGTACGAAGGAAAGCAGAATCACACTTAAATGTGTCAGTACTTCTGTTGTTGGCTTTATCTGTATTTCATTTTCAATAGAATTACATGTACACCAAGGGACAGGGAAAAATAGGGCGATAGCGTCCTTTCGATTTGCTGTAGTCGATACGTGTACTGTAAAGTATAAATAAATAGTGTGCCCGTCTGCTAGTATTTATCGTAGGAAGGCAATCGAGTTGAATTCTAAACTTGACTGCATGTAGTCATTCAGATAGTCTCTCTCTCCTCTCTCTCTCTCTCCATTGTGTGGATAAGGTGCTTTTGGCTGCTTGCGTCGTCTTCCATTCGTCTAGGATAAAACGAATGGAAAGAAAGGGGTATTCCTATGATTCTTATAGTTGAGCGCGCCCGGAAATACACATTCCGCTCACTCATCGCTTTTCACTACGAACTTCCTTCAAGGATTTCGCATATTAAATTCATGTCTACTCTGCACATGCACTTTAATGACGCTTTGAAGTAGAAAAAAACTGAGAGTGCTGGATTTCCCTTAGGTTACTACAGTTTTACATATATTTATTTACTCAAGTGCATTGGGAACATTTCTGAAACTCTGTGTGTGTGAGCAAAATAGCAAACGATTTCAGAAAAATTTCCAGGGAATGTAAATATATGGAGAGAGAGAGAGAGAGAGAGAGACTACCAGTGGTATATTATATATATACTGTTAGCATTTAGAGTGAAAAGTCTGAAGATTATCTTTGGATACGTACTAAGTGAATGAAATATGCTTCAATAGATTTGTAATTTGTAAAAGCAATTTAAGTGCTATAAATCCGGGTGAGATGGGAAGAAACTGAGAGCAAATAAGCTTCAGAACAAAATCTGGTTATTTCCAACACCTTTGGTACGGAGTTAAATTGAACTAACTAATAATAAGTAGGCAGTTGGCTAAAGTCTTCAAAGACTCTGACGTTTAAATTTAAACTGAATTCTATTCAATAGGGCAACTCAACAGTTCTCTGCTTACTACCCTTGAAAAGTTTGCCGCCGTATGCTTATACGTACGTCGATGGAAAGCGAAGCCACAGCAAAAGGAAAACTTCCTGGCGAAATTGTTTTGAGCAATCTAAGTTGGTCTTTCTTGCAGTGCAAAAGTTAATTAAATCTCGTCTCTTCACACTACTACCACTAATGCTGAGCACTAGGAAACTTACTATTGTCGAAGAATGGCACACTGGTGCACATGTACTCTCACTATGTACGAGCGTATATAGATCACGTTGATATACTGCTTTCACTTGCAAACACAAATATTCGTACATATAGAAATACTCAAATCTATCACTTGACAGGCAATATTATTGAATCAGAGAAAGTGCGAGTGAAAGGACCGCTCTTGACTAAAATGCTGAATCTGCCTTTGAGCTCTGTGCTACTGAGTGCGAACACAGTCGAGATCTGTGGACTACTTGCCAATAGAATGTATTCCTACACACATTTATTAGAGGGAGGACCGAAAACAGAAATTGAATTTACCAAATAACATATTTAATATGTACATCACACTACAGACTGCAGAAATGAAAGCTAAAGGTTTTTTTTAACTTGCAGACGAATTATTATTCCAAAAGCAAAACGTTGGACAACTGTGTTATCATTAATATCGAATTCAAGGGAAAAAAATCAGTCCTACCTCTAAAACCGACCTTTAAACAAAGAATTTGTTCAATATACCGACCTAAATATAATTTAGGCACACGCACGTTTCTGAATGTATTTACAACTAATTTAATGGTGGAATATTTAGAGAGAATTTTTAAAATGAGTTCTTATTACATATAAAAAATTTAATGTGAATACTTCCTTGGTTAAAAAGGTACATATAATTAAGTTTTTTATGGCCAACTGTTTGTACATGGAAACTGACAAACCACTTGACACGCTTCTGGTCAACGCACCTCGCGACCTTCCACAAACATCGTGCTATTTGCAAAATTGGCTCGACTGTGTTGTTTTGTTCTTGAGGAAATCGCACATGTGTTATTAACTGCCTACTCACAAATATTTGCAAGAATGCTGATTGGATGCATTAATTTGAGTAACAAATCGTGTAGAGTGTTTTGGCAGGGTATAAGTTATACTCAGTAGTGTTTGTAGAATGGACAGTTAATGTTCGTTAGGCTCTCGATTGACGCAAACAATGACGATGGACGATCAAAGGGAAAAACTTCTCTGGGTATAACAGAACTCCCTTCACACAGGAAAATAAACTTTCCGGGAATTACCAATATTCCCATGTAATAGCTACGGACGTATTCAAATAGGCTTTCACCTTAAGTGCCATAGCTTTCCAATCGAATCCAATGACGTTTGATTAATTTATTTGGTAGAATTCAATTTGCCAGCAGTATATTGGGATGAGCTAGTATATAATGTGCTCTATAATGATATGACGTCAAAATTAATGAAACTTATAAGAGCAGAAGCAATGACGCTTTTGTACTCAGGCAATCGGGGACCTACACCACGCCCACCCACTATTATTTTACTGTGTATGTAAAATTGTAGATCTTATTATAAACCGAGTGTAGTTACTAGTAAGAAAAACTTACCCTTTTAGGAGTTTCTTTTGTGTACTTAGAAACTGGGATAATATCATGAGCTGAGAACATTTTGGCACGATGAGTTTCTTCCCTGCATCCGTTGCAAAGAGCTTGTCCTGTAGTTTGAATGTTTCCATGTCACGAAATACAATTTGGAGTATTTCGGAGATAGGATTTGATGAAATTCAATTATTTGGTCCAGACATCCGATGGAAACATAAAAAGATAAAAAAATACAACCTTTGTTATAATTAGGTTAGCTTCTAGCAGATTCAGACTGCCGCCGCAATAAAGCAATCACCTGCGGCAATACAGTGACGAGTCTTCTTCTAGAACATATTTCAACTATTTCATTTGCAATACGAAAGCTCTTTACTTGAATTTACGCTCGCGCTCTTAAGCAGTACCACAAAATACCTTACTATATAGTAAAACCGACTTTATTCGGGGTTGATACATGATGCAAATGTAAATATACAATGAGGGTTTCTATAAACAAAAGATTCCAACATTAAAAATGGGGACCATAAAAAAAATTCAAATTTCCATGAATTTTCTCAATGGCTCTTTGTACATTTTATCATTTAAAAATTTCCTCAGTTCTTTCTGATTGGCGTGCCTGTTCGAGCAACTCATCCTTCAACTAATGTATGTTCTAAACTTAATCACGCAACTTCATAAAATTTCCACATGAAAAAATGTGATGTAGAGAAACAAGCGTGTTTTGTCGATTGAAAATGTTTCTGCGACACCTCAATCTGAGTTAAAAGCTTTAAGCGCTGGAAGTTAATGCCAAACACTTTTCTGAACTAATATTATGATGCTTTTAGCCTTGCTTACATACATTTGTAATGCGAGCAACGGTGCAGTCACGTTTTACGGGTAGTAATACCACAGTAGTAGCTGCAACTTCGATCAACACGAAATATTCATAGTAGCAAAGGAAATGGGCTCATTACAACTAATGAAGTCTAACCAGTCAATTATCCCTTTTGACGCGACTGGCACATCAAAAAACGTAGAGAGCCCAAACGTTGAAAGCATCGACTGTATTTTAAGTAGTACGAGTCTACAAAGTAGTTGCAGCAGGCCGAGCACACACACACACACGGAATGAACATAATATACAGGCTTTCACGTAACCGCAGAGCCGCAATTGATGTTCCTGTACACAGACAGTCAACCATTCAGTTCACTCCACCTAAGCAGAAATATTCGGGTATTCGGACAATTTAACCCCAGCGACAATTCAACCCGCCACACCTTAATCCCAGTGACAACTCAACCTATCTTAAATAGTAATGCACACCTGAAGCAGTGCATATAATAATTGTCCATGTACTAATTGTGACGAAACATAACCCTGCCCTTTTTCCCAACCAAAAATATTTTCATTCGGATTTTTAAAAAAACAAGCTTTAGGCCTTATTCCTAAAACCGAAAATCTCCTTTCAGCCGACCCCCACAACCTTTGACTCTTTTTAATTATTTTATTTCAAACTTTTTTACCCAAAAGTTTTAGGATCAAAACAGTGGGTAGGTGTGTGTAGTGGTGGTGGGGGCGGGGGGGCGGATGAAAAGATATTCACATTGTATACATGTACTACTTTAGGTGTGCATTACCACATAAGAGGGATTGAGTTGTCGCTGGAGTTGAATTGTCCGGGAATCGGTTCGAGAGGCCCGGCCCGCACAGCAAGATAATGAACGCATAAACAAGTAGAGCAAGTGAACTGCAAAGCAACGATAGATTCATGTGCCTGTCTTTCTTTCTCTTTCTCTCCGCTTTCCCTTGTGGCTACGATGTAGTTGTCGTCCCTCCTCTCCCCATATTTTACGCACATGCATAAAAAGATCGTAACACTTACACAGAAGTTTGGGAAAAGTCACGCTTGAGGTGGGCAGCAACAAATTTATGTTTGGAACACAAAGTGCTATTGTACGCACTAAGCATGCTAAAACACTCACATCACCGCCACTGTTTGTTCTTCATTCGTTGTACTGACACTGACATGCAACCACTATTTCCAAAGAAAACAACACTTAGAATACGCTTAGCCTTAGAGCCTCTATACTACGTGAAAACTGGGCCACAGCGCTTCAAGTTCTTAGTTAATCGAAAGTCTACGTTTTTATCCCGCTCTCTAGTAAAAATAGAAATGCTTCAGTCAGAGTGGTGCACACACAAACGGACGCCTTCTCATCTGACAGAGTTTTTCTAAAATTACATACGTCAATATATCAAAGAACTGCTTCAGTTCCCTTTTAGTACCTATAGATTCCACTATCCAGCTGGCTACAGGGTGATTCCAAGTAAAAATCCAGATGAATTTGTGAAGAGTCACATTACAATTCTATCTACACAAATATTATTCCAATTTTTTGTCAAAATTCCATATTCCAATAAGAATCACCCTGTACGGAAGAAGAGCGAAATGTGTTAGGTTAACCAAACACAGAATATAGCTGTGTCGTGTAAATGTAGGTGAACGTGCACTTCAATTAGATTCAGCTTTGTTTGTAAGCCACACCACAGAATCTGCACAAAAAAGGTTGACTGCAAAAAGCACTTTTTATCAATCCGGTGCACAAATAGAAAGTTATGCCTTTGATTTTGCGAGTGGATAGAATTTAGTTTTGCTACACGTTTAAATTCACCGAGCATCGATAGTAATTCAATTGCCTCCGTTTAATCCGTCTGAACGAATCCTATTGGAGGATTGTAACTAGTGGTCCAGTTCACACTCGACCAGACTAAGGGCCACCACACCAAAACCAAACTTTAAGCCCCACATCTACAATTCTCGGTCACCCAATGCACCAACACAGAACACAGTGGTGATCGCGATTACGTACCGACTACCGACACAAAGTACGTACACCCAAAATACTAAAGTGTTACACTTTTTAGTATAGAAAACCATTGCGTATAGGAATATCCAGTATATAGTGTAGTATCTATATGTATATAGAGAAAAGTTATATGGAGAGACACGAGTGAAGCAGAGTAGACAAATTAGTGGTGATGACGCAGTTTAAAAGTTTGTAGATTCCCTGGTCGGGTGTGTCGTCGGTTTCTTTGCATTCAATTCGTCCTGTTGTAGCATTACTTAGCAGTCGTCGCATCACATTGTACTCTCTCTCGTCTGTGGACAAACAAATAACAAAGGACAGACTGACTGAGCAAAGACTCGAATGCGGTGTCCGCGTGTCGTGTCGCTGTGCAGACGAGGGAGACAGCCACACAAACAGAATAGGAAAAGTAGCCCTACTTTCCTACTTTACAAATACTTGCCACATACAATACGACTGCAATCGTAATTTTCAAGTTGAAACGAGTCAAATGAATTGGATAGATTTGGCATTTCCCTTCCTTTCTATTTCCTCGTTATTTTTCCTCTCTTCCAGTTGTTTCTTTCTCACTTTGTATTTCCACGCTCTCTCTCTCTCCCTCCGTGTGTATTGTAGTGCTGTGCGAGTGAGAAAAGAGAGTCAGGAAAAGAATTTTGACGGGAGAGGAATGTATCATCAAGCCAAACGAAGCTTGTAGACCAATAGTAATAGAATGCTGCATATATATAGTCGTATAGCATATAGAATGATAGAAATGTATGGTAGAATGTAGAGTTTTGCCTTGGCACTTTCTCCTCTTTCAAACTTTGCTCGCAGTGAAAAAAGTGCCAGACTGTCTACCTCCAACTGTCTAAAAATGTCTGTGAGTATTCTCTGGTTTTTATTGTAGCATTTACGTGTGGGTGTATGAAATAAGGGGAATTCGTAAGAAAAATGATCATTCATGACTATCCAAACATGTTGCAAATCACGAAATAGCTCAGATTCCTTCTTTATTTGTGTCTATCGATAGTGACTAGCACTGCGTTACTTTTCTTACTACTACAGGAATATCTCTGTATGAGTAGGTTCTTCTCTGTAACTGTAATATGCCATATCCATACTAATAGCGTGCACAAATATGTAGACAAATAACAATTGGTGTTACATAAAACGTTGCTTTTATGCGGGCAAACCGACTTTTACCCATTGTTGGTTTCCGTATTCTTCTTCTCTGTGTGAGTTGACGTGTGTATACATGTGTACCTACATATATGTAGCAGAGAGCATTCAGGAGCGGGGGAAATGGTTTGTGATAAGGAATTGGAGAGGTGCCTGGACGAAGAAATCAATTTTCACTTCGAGAAGCGAGTGAGTGATAAGTACTTGTAGAAAACGGCAGATAAAGTCGTATATGGTGCATATTTACTTATCTGGACCAGTGTTCTTCTGGTGCTCCCTACTTCCTTCCTACTGCTACAGGCTGTCTCTGCAATAGTTTTCACGGTGTAAGGCGAGAAACTACTAAGTGCACCCACGCTGTACGATTGCATGTCTGTGCATTACTATATGTAGAAGATATCGCTCTCCTTTCTTGCTCATTGCTAGTTAAGTTTGCTTATTTATGTTCCAGCTCCCTCATATACTTAATGTTTATATATACTAGAGAGAAAGAGAAAGCTACGGAGCCCTGCCCCAAGATCCACGTAGTTCTATGTTTCACCGTTAGCATTGTAGACATAGTGCAGTGTGTGAAGAGTTGCTTTGGTTGCGATGATCTCAAAAAGCGGTTTGCCAGGAAAAAGGAAAAGGAGAGCCAAAAAGGCAACTGTTCCACAAGAAGAGAGCAAGGCAATCTTCAGAAAAAGTTGCCATTTATCTTATTTATCCCGGCACAGCCGGTGAGCTACATACGTTAATGCAATACAGCTTGGTTCTTGTGCTGGTTAGCAGGCAGTACCTCTGGTTACACTATCTCGTAGCTTTCCTCTCCTTCACAACATATATTTGATGGAATAGAGTGAGATAGAGTGCAATAGGCTGTAGTACGTACGTACAGTCTGTAGCTATCTGCACGAGTGCTACGAGGCAGCCTAACTCCTATCTGCATCTGTGGTCTTTTATCACAAACCATGCAGTTTTCAGTTCTCCTAAATTGCCGTGTTTACAGAGGGGAAATGAAATGGGAGCTAGTAGATACCTTCAACTTCAACCTCACTGAATTTTCCGGTTCGACGATGAGTTTCGTTTCGCAGACCTCTTTCTTCACTAAGCGAAAACTTAAGGGAAGGTATTTTTCTCCAGTAAAACGTAATCGTAGCTCAGATGAACTCTGCTTTTCCTGCTATGTCACATATATATGTGTGTACATTCATAAATAATAAATGTGTCTATGTGTGGGACTCCCTCGAGTTGTACTGCACGATTTCTGCACAGATATTTCCCGGTCATGGAATATATGTATATACAGGCTTATATGGTCAAATCGAAGGGCAATTCATAAAAATCTTTCATTTATCTTCGTGTCATTAAGTTCTCATGCAATTATTTTGGCCCCTAGGACTCCTGCCCAAAGAAACAATCGGACAATAGGTCACATTTGAAAAGGAAACCGGACAAAAAAGTTTATGCAAACAGTTACAACCAACCTGTAAAATTATCAATTATAATTATTAATTACATCTATAATTAAATGAATGGTGCGTAATTTTTATACTTTGATTTTTACCACCAATAATTTTACAAACTCCAATTATTAGAAAAGTGAAAGCATTGAGAAAAAAATTCTATAATGATTGTGGAAAATCTAACAATACTGTCAGTTGTATTTTTCATTAGATTCTTTTAAAACCTATCAAATACATGTGGGTACATACTTTCTAATCATTTATGTACGTTGTGACCTGTCAACGTTATTACTAGTGACATTGTGACATATCCCCACGTATCGGGTACGAGCACATTTTTCTTGTCTACCGAGCACTACGGAACCAATTATTACTTAGTTCTTCTCAACATCTATTCTAGCGAAAATTCTCTCTTCCTTCAACAGAGTTGTAGCATGAAGTTTCCTTAATCGATAATGAGTTTCTTTTCATACGAGTAACATGTGAAGTTTGACGTCAACATCATACTGTCCACAAATCACACACGCGGCTATGCATTTCCTACATCTCCCAGTGTGCGATGTATAAATAGTGCTTTCTCCTTTCTAAAAAAAAAGGCGGTTCCCATTGTACAGCTTGGATTGCCATTTACCTATATACTTTATGGATGCTATAAATATAATGGTGCCTGCTAAGTATAACTCGGCAATATATTTTTGTATACATACATCGTCTTTCTTAATTCCATATCCATAATCTACAGTATACTCCCACTATAAGGTATATTTTACCCCTGTGTATTTTTCTACTGAATTACAATGTAAAAAAGAAGTCACAAATAATTTTGCCTGAAAATATCGGCAAGGTAATTACGTCATTCTGGTACAATGATAGCAGTCTTTGTTCGGATGCTGGATTAAAGGCTTTGTTAAAAAGAGGATCCTCATCATACAGAATCTAAAGCTAAAGAGAAAGTGCTTTATAGAATGCTTGTGTAGAGGTAAGATTGGTGGGCTGTAAGTTTAGAAATGTTAGTGGAGGACAGAGGACATCGTTTGGCGTGAGTGATGTGAGTTGAGGCTTAGGTGAAATTGAAAAGTAGTTTACAAATCAAGTAGAACTTGGGCAAAGATACAGTTAATGTTTAGCCGGTGAAAGATATTAGGCTATCTAGTCTAATGTATGTTATAACCTTGGATAGGAATACGAAGGGGAGATACAATCTGAGCCTTTACATGTAGTGCTGATAAGATAAGTTCGTT
>JABASC010003587.1:0-13807 GCA_019776185.1 Plutomurus gul
ATCAATGCTAAATAAAGTCGTCACCACCAGAACATTTCTGTTGCTGATGGTCACCACATGTTGGCCATTATTTGCACGCAGCAGTGTCAGTGGGACACTTTGGAGGAACACCTCTTTCTGATTATTAGCAACAACCAGGGTTTCGTAAATCACAATTTTTTCAGCTAAAATCCCATCACAGTGGATTAAGTACTGTGATTAAATGTGATGGGATTAATTGACAGCCCCTACCCCTTAGCAAAAGTCTGTTATCAAACGTTTTAAAACATTTGATCACAGTAATTAATCCCACTGTGCTAATCATACCCGAAACCCCTGCAATAACGTTTCATCTCTATTTTAGGACGACCGACTTTGTGTGCGGACTACAAACTAAAAAGAAAAGTAGAAAATCGAAACAAAAGCATTAATGACTCAGTCAGTCCTTTTCATCAGCAGTCGCAATTAAAAGTGTACCTAAGGATTTTTGGGATTTTCTTTCTTTCTTATTACGCAATGTTTTCTCTCGAGAAATATGTTTCATCGTACAACAATGTTGAAGTTATCTTAATATTATGGAATAATCTAAATAATTAGTTTAGAAACTATTTTAAATGTCTCGGTTTCCAGCACAGTTTCCAGTCCGACTTTCCTCTTGCACAAATGAGCGTCATACTGCAGGGGAAATTGAGCAATAATTTATAAATTCACACTGTTCCATATTATTTATACGTAAATCTCTTTGTACGTAGAAAAACTCCAAGTCATTCCATTGAGCAACGAACTGCTGCAGTTGCAGCAGATCCGCTGGTAGATTACATAATTACATCAGTATTTAACAAGCCTAACATACTATTTACATGTGTTGAGTCAGTGTATGGTAATTTAAGTGTGGCTGAAGTGGAGTCTGCTTGTTTGCTTACATGAACGCTTTAATAATAAAAAGTGAATTGAAAGTCAAACTTGCGCAATAATCTTTACATACCTATAAATGCTTATTTTCCATGCAAATCCATTTCAAACCCATTTAATAGAACTTATCATCAGAATCTCATCAGTTAGCAACTCAGATTCAATGCAGGTAAAAAATAATAATTAACTTTTCCTTTTCAAGCTAATAGGATATCTCCAGCTTCAGAAATGTCACTACCAATCTATAAATAACGCGGGCAATCTAAGGAACAAGCAAATGTAGTTGCTGTCTGCTGTATTGCTAAATTATTTACACCTGCCTTTAATTACTTTATGGTCACTTCTTTCTTGTAACCTGCTACACGTGAGAAAGTAAAAACTGTAATTGCACTGATTTGTATGAATGGGTGGAAAAACTTCCTTATCGCACAAAATCTACATACAAATTTATTCCTTTAGTGTAGAGTTTTCCTTAACTTAAATACAAAGTGGCGGTAGTATAGAAATATGTACAAAAAGACTGCTTGATGTTGCGCAATACACTGTCCTATAGTTCGTAAGTACAGATCGCACTTGAAATCGTTGAGAGATGAATAAAAAAGAAACTGCTACAATCCTTTGTATGTTCTACAAGATGTAAAGACATTATTGTACCATTCGAGCGACCAGAACACGTCTCTTTACAAACCACAAATAGTTAAGTGGAAATTACGTATTTCAAGGGTAAATTGAATAGCTACTACATGCAAAAGGTGTCTGGACCCAAAATTGCACTTTCCTACCTAAATAGTAATACTTAAGTCCGCAACAGATTTAATTGGTGTAAAAAGGAATTTGTCATTTTTATTTTATTACCAAAGGTTACATGCACTGACTTTGACTTTTCACTGTTCTCCAAAAGCCCTACATCATAGTAACAAGATGTAAAATTTTGCTATGCGATGTTTTTGCTTGTGCTGCTTGTAATGATGAATTGCATACATAGAATTGTATGTGATGTTGTCCGTACTTTGTTAATTTGTGCCGCTCAGGCACGCAATAGAAGTCAAGATCAAGATCAAATAGGACGTGTTATGTAATTACCACGCATGTAAAGGATATGTACAAAAGGTGTAGACCAAAATCGTGGAATAATTTCTGAAATGACATCATGGTATGTTTCAATTCTCTTGTAGGTCTTCCCTTTTTCTTGTTCGAGTTTGAGACTTGCTTTTTGCTTAACTGGACTTTTACTGAAGACTTGCTTAATATTGAAATTTCTTGCGATGCATTGCGAAAATATGAAGTTTTAAGTCCAACTTTACGGAATTGTAAACACGACGCAGCATCATCCCTGTCACAGGTGGTTAGGAAATCTAATCGATCAATGCATGATTTATTTGATCCGTTCGGAACTTGTCTACGAAAGCGGTTAAGTAATTTACGTACTGAAAAGATGGTTTATCCAGAACCTTAAAAAATTGGCACAAATAAATAGCCTTCGGTATCCCCGTCAATTTATTTATTCAGAATAGATTGGAATAATTTACTATTTAGTAAACTTTTCCTGAGTATTGTGCGGTCAGATAACAAATAAAAAATCTTGGTTTACCTTTTAGTCACATATTTTATTTTTAATCAGGGCCGTATCCAGAAAAAGTATTTGGTGGGGATCTGAGGGGGAGTCCTATCTTTAGCCACACCCCTAACCTCTTTCCCCATCCTTTTCATTTCTATGATTCTGGGGGGGGGCATAGGCTGGATACGACCCTGTATTTCAATATTTCTACTCGCATAAGCACTAAATGCTTAGCTATGAGGATATAAAGTATCAAGTGAAACAATATTTACCAACGGTGCGGTATAACCCTGTAATTATAACAATTGGGCTTTGCAAAATAGAAATTGTAGTGTTAAATCTTTAACAGACTCAAATGCCAATCAGTCTCATTTGTTCAGAGTCTTTTCTTATCTAATTTCTCGATTTTTGACAGCAAACAGACGCAGAAATGACATTAACAGTTGCAAAGAAAATGCAACTTGACGTAAAGTACAGAAAAGTCGTATTCTGTGTTCTATTGCACAGAGTTGGGCTTTAGACACGAGCTCAAGGTGATGCTTCATTCTTGTCTCACAACAGCAAACACAATCAGCCAAGTTTACTCATTACAGTAGAACAGGACGTGGATCGTTTCTTCTCATGTAAATGTCAAGTGTAAACAATGGTATACTGCTAACTACAATTACCATGTGTACCTTTTAACTGGTAAAGTGTTCCTGAATTTTGTGTCTACATTTTTATGTAATAACATTGAATTGTACATTAATCCTTAGAATGTGGTTCGCGGCTCAATTGATATCAAAAGTCGGAAGCTATTCGTCTGCAATACAAACTGTCATCTGTATGAACAGAACAAGTCAAGTCGTTGATGGGTCATGAGTGAAAAAAAAATTCTTGATGGTAATGAAACTAGACATTATAATCGGTGAGGAAGAAAATATTACGGGGTTAAATAGGGAACAGTAATAAAAATTGGCAAAAAAACGTACGTTATGTTGAGAAGGCAAAATAAATCAATCTCATAGAATCGAGCATTACTAGAATAGAGGACTTGACCTTTAGGTAATAATGGCAAATATTGTATTGTTTGCTACGGAAGACCTCCAACTGATTACTAGTGCAAATTGCAATCAAGGGTCAATGGGTTTGCAATTATCTAGATCTACCGAAATGAATATAATGATGCAACCCCCTTGCTTACAGACAGTAAAAAGTTTTAATCTGTAGAAAATCTGAAATGCTCACACCTCAAATTTGGATTCGCATCAGGTATTCCGTGCACGCTCTAAAGGAAACCCGTGGCACTTCAACAGAAAAGCCATTGTATTAATGATGTCACAAAATTGGGCTAATTAAATATTTGACTAATTAAAAATGATATAATAGTAGCAATAATAAATTCTCCTATCAAGGTGATTCAACTCTTATAACTTTATTTACACAGCTTTTTTGCATGTTAATGGCAATCGAATGGAGAAATGTGCGAAAGGGTATAAGATATGAAAAAATCCGAAAAATATTCAATGATTCACCATGGCACAAAATTCCTAATGGTAGTAAGATGTATTATTGGCCTTTAATATACATAGCGTGCAAATGAATAGATGCACGCACCTCCTCTTATGATTATATAAGAGAGCATCCTTGATAACATCACCTACTGACATTGAGTGAGCAGCAGCTGAGTTAATAAAGTTAACAAGGCAGCCAGTCAGTAGAATACAATGAACCAAGGGGAGCTGAACCAAGAATCAGTAAACAGACTAATTAAAATTGATTGCTCTGACATCCAACTAGAATACTTACTACAATTTCTCTATCTGTTTACTACATCTGAATATTTTCAGAGCGAAGCGCTCTAATTGACATTCCTATCCATACAAACACATACACTAAATATTATATGACGTCTTTGCATAAAATACTAAAATATTCTACCACCTGTGTTTTGTGTATCTTATATTATATATAAAGATAAGAAATAAACTAATGGCTTTTGAATACTGGAATTTTATGAGGCAGGATTTCCGTACATACAAAGTCATGTTCTAGGAAGTCCATAATACGGATATTTTTTAATTGCTAGAAATTAGAACTTGAAGGTTTTTCGGTAATACCAATATACCAATCAGCGTGAGAAAAAATGTTGCAAATTATTAGTTCAACGGATATTTTTTAATTGCTAGAAATTAGAACTTGAAGGTTTTTCGGTAATACCAATATACCAATCAGCGTGAGAAAAAATGTTGGAAATTATTAGTTCCTAATCCTAGTTCTTCCTTAGAAATAAAAATTTCCTTATAAGCGTATAGGCATATTCTTCTAAGGTCATTTTTGCTGCACCTGCGTAATGCGTAAGTCAATACAGCTAATTTCCCTTTTGAAGTGTGAATTGAAACAACAACTGCCGTTATTCTCCAAATGATGTATGCTTTGAATGAATGATGAATGAGAAGACACAGTGACCGCAAATGGGCTAATGGCATAGACACAGTGCTTATACTTTCTTATAAGACGTGAAACAACGTGAGAACTATTCGAAGTAAAGTCACAAATGCCAACAACAGTTTTTCTAACACATTATCTAAATGATAAATCATACAGCTTTTTCCCTGTTTATAGCATTTACAGGCATTTAGGTAGAATTAATTTTTCTCATGTAAAATGTACACAAACTCATTGGACACACACATTCCTATAAAACAACTTGGGAGGAAATTGTTTGCTGATTCTGCATTCTGTTTTACTCTGGATAAGGTGTAGTTTCCTTTTGTCAACTTTGACCATATTATTTAGATAAGGTACCTAATAATGGTAATATTTTCGATAATCGCTCACACTATCTGCGCACACCGAACAAGCGGAAATTTACGACTATTATAACAATTTATTACTAAACGTCTTTTTATGATGTCTGCTAAGACAAGAAATTCTCAACCATCTATCTGTTTCTTCTTACCATTCAAATGTGTAAAGGGTTATTACTTTTCTTTTAACAGCGTTGTACACCCGCCTACAAATTGCAATAAGGACAGGCGTCATTTATTTTTGCAAAAAAAGCATGCATTAGTAATTATAATTTAATTATTACATTTAGAATGAATCCTGTTTTAACGTTAGGGAAAAATCTTTACCATCAATAATAATGGAATGTTATGGGATATAAAAATTAGCACGTGTACTAATTATTTATTTATTTATGTGCATAACTTAACAGCGTTATTATTGTATGCAGACTAAGAATTAGAATTTTGTGTCTGCGTATTAAACGCATTGTCTTATAGTTGAAATAGTTAAATATAAAAATATTGCATAACGCGTGCTCGATTATTACGAGCACAAGTTAAATAGAATTGTTGTACCATGCCGTACTGTTCACTGTTTAGCTGCTCATAAAATCTAGAACTTGGATTACCATATCGCTATTTTTGTTTCTCTCTCTCGCTCTCAAGTCGAGTCATAGCTTGTGTATCAAAATAGATGGACCAATAGCATTTTACGAGTGCACAGTTAATCTGTAGTTAGTCACTGCGTACAGGGTTTCGTTAATAAATCCCACTTTTTCAGCTAAAATCCCATCACAGTGGGATTAAATATTATTTGATGAGATTAATTGACAATCTATCCCTATCCCTTTCGCATTAATCACACCAAATGTTTAAAAATATTGTTCACAGTAATTAATCTCACTGTGATAATCACAGCCTAAACCCTGACTGTGTATTTGTGGCTAATGATAAAAATGTTGGTGAGCTATGCGCTGAAATCATGTAGCATAAAATAAATTCTAAATTCTCGACTAGAACAAATAGAATAGAGAATCTAGTGAAACAATTCTAGTCTGATTTCAGGTCGCTGCTCCACTACATTTGCGTGAAGGTCGTAATTAGGCAATTTCTTATTATTACACCCTCTTGCTCTTGAGTACGCAGAGTCACACTGCAAAATCTATTCCCACAGAAATATTAAGAATTTTAGAGACAAAAGCCAGCGAAGAATTTTTTTATGCATAAATTCGTATCTTTTAATATTGAGACATTTTAACCACTTCCTTTTATTTCTGAGGTTCTCGCTTTTTTAGCTGAAATAGAAAGTGTGCATAAAATGTACGTATTAATTTTTTAAATCACTTTGCAACAGAAAAAAGAGCAATCAATTTTAGTGACTCTGACTGCTAAGTACACGGGTAAAAAATGAAGGTCGTATGTCGTATTCTCTCGGCTCTCATTGTTCTACGTTGGCTTTTCTGACAATTTAGAAGCAATAAATAAAAATTTATCACGCTTTTTCAATGCACTTGACAATCTAAGGAGGAAGACATGACGCATTTCTGGATTCTTATGTATAAACTTACAATATGAAATCGCAAGCACACCCGAAGCTTAAAAAATTGTAAAAATTATTCATGGCTTTTATACCGTACCCAAATTTTGGAATTTAAATAACATTTGAGATTGGGAAGTGATCAGAGATGCTTGAGGATTTTGCTGCCCCACCTATAAAAATATTTATCCATAGGCACTGCTTTCTTCTACATGTTGTCTTATGTAAAGAATATATCTCAAATTAATTCTGCATCCTACTAAATATTTTCGGGGTTTCTTAAATCCCACTTTTTCAGCGAAAATCCCATCACAGTGGGATTAAATACTGTTATTAGTGATTAAATATGATGGTATTAATTGACAGTCCTTATCCCTTATAAAATGTAGACCACATTATTCACACCAAGCGTCTTCTGTGGTAAAAAAACGTTTAAAACATTTGTTCACAGTAATTAATCCCACTGTGATAATTACACCAGAAACGGTGGATAATTATTTTCGTGGTGAATTGAGAAAAGGATTGTTTGAAGCTGCCGGTACATGCGTTATCTGTAGTCTTGAGCTAAATAAATATTTCAAGCTCAAACAGTTAATTTAAATTAAGAAGTCAGTGCAACTTCCATCCTGTCATTAAAAGAAAATTCAGATCGTTATTCCATATTTCAAACGACTGCTCCAAATAAACTAAAGTACTCTTTGTGATGCACTTTTGTGCTCCATTTCTTTTGCCCAAGCGCACCATTGTCACTTTGTAGAAAACTTTAAAGGAAAGCCATTAGCACCAACAGCACGGCTTTGATTTTCATCGTGTCTACACTCTCAACAAGCAGATAATGAAAATGTGTGAATTTTTCTGCCTTTAAATCATTTGAGGCTTCACAGCTTTATTGTAAGTGATGGGATACTGTCACACGATTCTTATTTAGTTATACAGGGTGACACAATCTAAACGATGCACATACTGAATAATGTTTATTCAGTTTTAACAAAATTAATCAATCACTTTGCTCAACTTAATGAAACATTTGCAAATTTAATGTCTTTTGTTGTTATTTAGTCAAAATTCGAAGTACAAGTACATGCATTTAAATTAACATTGCAAACGAAGGATAATAATATGTCATCCTGTAAAATGTTATTTAAGAGACAATTCTTCCTATTCATTTATATTTGCGGAATGCTAGATGAAAATATGGGCAGTTTGACTTATAAGTAATTAGCCTTCTTTGTTGAATATAAAAAGTTCGTCATAAAATAAAAGTGTCCAAACAAATTGCACAATTTGTAACAACTGTAAGCAAAATAATTGTGCGAACGCGCATAATAATGCGAATTGTGTTACTAATTGGAGTTTCTTGTAAATATTCTACATACTTGTGATCTGAAATATATACATACGTGGTTTTAATGAATAATTAGTATAATTTTTCGTGATGCAGAGCAAGGTCGTGTATTGAGGTAGCTTTTATGTTAAAGTCGAATAATTAAAATTACAAGAAGAGGAGCAAATGAATAAAAATCAGTCCAAGGTTAATTCCATGAATTTAATTCGGAATTTTCTAATGTTTTTCATATTTCACAATTACAAATTCGAGAATTTCAATACATTGAAATAAAACAGGTCAATTTTAAAAATCAATTTAAAGCAGCATTTAAAAAGCAATGAAATATTGCACAGATATTTTTTGCAGTCTCTGAAATCAGTGAACTGAACTTTGAAAGCTATCTTTTAAAGTACAAGAAACTGGATTCCACATTAAATCCTGCACAGATAAAAGTTACGTTACATTTTTATCGCAGAATGTGTTTGCGTGAGTTGAGCTCGTTCCCACCGCCTGTCAATTCCCAGTTACGTATTCCTGATACGGAAAAAAAGTATTCCGAACAGAATTCTAAAATACAATTTAGTTGTTGCCTTAGGTCAAGCTGACAAGTTATATCATACTACATAAGAATTCTTTTGGTGCAGTTCCTTTGTTTTACGCAAAATACTACGTTCATATGCAAATGAACTCTGTAGAAACAACGGTAACTGTTCAGATCCTAGTTAAATGCTTGCCTACGAAAGTAACAAAACGTGACGTGTGCAAAATCATTGGGAAATCAAAAGCACATTATTCTACACATCGAATTTAGAATGTGGAAATGTGAACAGGGTTTTCTTTATTCTGCTTTGACATTGGTTCTAGTTTTTTCCTATTCAGTTCAAATTCCACCATGAGGATATCCTAGCTCAGCATAGCCACAATCTGAAATTCCACGTGCATCATAAAATTATCTCAACGTAGAAATTCTGAAAATGTTCCTACATTTTAATATACGCAAACAAATATTGTTAGAGGATTTATTTAGCACGTTGTTTTTTCCATGTGGTCAAATATAAAGGAAACCACAAAATTTATACATATTGTATCATATAAAACGTCGGAACACGTCGTGTGCTAATTTCTACGAATTAAACTAAAATATTCAGAAACATACTCAGATATGTAAAGAATCCCTGTGCCCATAAGTACGAAAGTTTTTCATCCTACTTTACGCTAACTTCCACAATAACTTGTTTACTTCCGAATTCCCAACAAAACTATCAATTGATTGATTATTACAAAATATCATTAGAAAATAATCATGAGTAAATCTCAAAGATAATGCTAACTTACCTACCTCCACCTAAACCACGTTTAACATATAATGCCAAGGTAAATAGTAACTCAAAGATCCTTTTAAGGAAACATCCCTTTGTGCAGTTTCACAAAAAAAAACCGTAAACTCAACTACGACTTTGTTTACTTGTTTTCATGCTGACTGTTTATTTAATTTTGCAGAAACACGTACTCTGGAAATTGGTCTCTAATGTACATATTGCATGCAGAATAGCGAATATTCTTTGTATTATTATTATATGAATCGGAGGAGCCGTAATTTTCAACAATTTTACAACTTTAACATGCGGTTGGGTTCACATGGGAGTACTTGTACTATTACATATTATATACGCATGGTGCTCTCATTCACCGATCATAGATACTACCGGAGATATTTAAAGTGCCGCTAGCAACCTGTATTTTCATCTTACATTGAATTACCTGGTCTCTACTTCCACACAACATGAAAACGGTGATGCAGATTTCCCTTTTATGTACACACGCCAACCTATTCACGTAATTGCCTCTCTGCTGAAGAATTATATATACCTTTTAGTGCAATGTATATTCCTCTTTACGGTAGCTCATCCGAATAATAATGAAATCTTGCATCCGACTCTGATTTATTTTTAGTGCAACTTTACATCATGCAAATTTTTCAATATTTAATATACAAATTCAATCCAAGATTAATTTTCCAGAAATTTTGCACTCATTTAAAAAAAGGAAAATTGCGAATACTGAAGACAGCAATAAAAAATTAAATTAACTGCAATTTTTATAAATTTATGATTTAAAAAATTAACCTGTGCAACTTGGTGATCTACGACCCAATCGAGAGCCATCCATTTGAACAATGCCGTAAAAATTAGCACGATGAAACTGGTGAGCACGAGAGCATGTGGCCATTTCCTACACAAAGTGTAACAAGAGCACAAACGTCGACTCCGACTTTTCGTTAGATCCTTCATGACCAACGTTGTTAAATATAATGTGTGAGACCGCTTGAAAAATCAACAGGATAATAAATAGTTTCGTTTTATTGAAAACGTCGATTCAGTTCATTCTCTGAAGGCGGTCAGAAGTGTTAAAAAATCAAACTGTTGCTCATGAGCCATGAAATAATTTAATTGATGATCGCGATCACACACAAATCTCAATAAATCTTCACTACCACTTAACAACTTTGACAAATAATTCTCATATTACCCTAATTACCACTTATTAGCACTTTGACGAAAGACACTTTCTCCCAGAGTAGAGACGGATATTCGGTGGCGCTCTCCAAACGACAAATGGTCACATCCACACCGTGCCAACTGCTTACATATGTACAGTCAATCGAATTCTAATCTTGGGCACACAAACAGTCTCGTCCATATAAATTAATTGCCAATTCGACAAGCAAAGAAAACACGGCCGTCTAATCTATGTACAGTACACAGGTAGGTAGGGCTGACAAGAAAAACGTCCGCTCTCGGCTCTCTATAAGATGACATTGGAATGGCAAGTTGGATATTGTGCACTCTAGACATCTCTTATCTTCCTTGGCTCTGTTCTCTGTCTCTCTGTGTATGTAATAAAAGGGTAGCCAGTGGTTGTATATACGAATGTTCCCTATTACCTTACTTCCACTCAATGTCGCACATAGTACACACATAAGATACATACACCTACTACCTAATATGTGCTATATAGTTCATATGTTAAGTGTGTGGGTGCTGGGCTGGCTAACCTAGACACAGAGTTCTGCTGACTGCAGAAACGTAAGAACAAAGTCAATTAGCCCAGCTTTACGCTTATAATTTACGCGCTCCTCTACTATGTGTACTACTAGTGCACAAGCTGTTCACTGCTTCTTAATGGCACAGCTAACAAGGCGAGGTAGTTTATGTTGCACTCACTGCTATGACTTAAGGGAGGTAGTAGAGCAAAAAGCTCAAGTTTACTTATGCACGTAAACAATCCACTTAATTTATTCCGCTTCACTGTGTACGTATGTACATACATAATATTATTATGACGTGCCGGTCGGTACGTGTGCCTTGGCTTGGCTGGGAAATCTCGTCTACTGCATTGGCCAAATTGACCATCTCATCTGATGAATGCAAATGTGTGTACACCTGCACATTCAAATACATTACTTGACTGTGAATTTATGTAGATATGCATTTTTCTGATGATTGCAATAATGGCTTATTTGCCCCCTGCTAGAACAATGTGTGTGGTAACACCAAGAATTACTAACTAGAATTATGTAAAGGCTACCGTGCTGTGTGGGCTGAAATGCCAATAGTTATGGCAAATCACGCGAATTCAATTCTGTGGAATTTAATGCAAAATTGCGTACAAATTGGATGGAAATCGATTCTGAAATTGTTCAAATTCAAATGTTTTAAAAATCAATAATCCCATGTACATGAAAATATTCTATATTTTGCATGAACAAATATTTAATTTGCGTTGTTTTTTATTTTAATTTATTTGGGCTAAGCTAAAAGAGAAGAAACTCTTGTAATGAATAAATTACATAATTTCTTAAGGGAGATTTCAAGAAAATACTGTTTTATCATTATTACATTTTATGTAAGTAATGTTTAATGTATCACAATATTTTGTTACTGGTAAAATGCAGAGATTGCATTAATGGATTTTAGTTGAATTGGGGAAGTCTTCATAATTCCGAGTTTTCTTCACCCATCACTTATGTGGTTTTTGGCATACGTTGTACATCTGGTTTTACTGTGTTACCTACATCTAAAATGAGGGGAATGTCTCAGTGCAGGATCTGCAAAGCTCAACTAATGTTATCAGGAGATACACAAATGAAGCAGGGCATGACAAACATTTTTGCCAACAATAATATTAGTAACGCAAACGCAACATTATCACCTGTAACAATCACAGTCGAGTTATAGTCGAGTAACACAGACTGTAGATTTGAGGAAACATGTGTGCGGTTTTTAATGACTGATTAATTGCTGTGCAAAATATCTTAACAATATAGGTATACGGCTTGCTCTGTATAAATATTTTTGTATTGTACAAAATTTAAAAAAATCTCTTCGGTAGCTGATGAAAGAAACAGCAAGTTTGGTTTCATTAACAAATGCTGCTTAATGCACTTTGTCTAATAAATAATATACAAAACATATTATGACCAGGGTTTCGTAAATCACACTTTTTCAATTATCCCATCACAGTGGGATTAAATACAGTGATTAAATGTGATGGGATAAATTGTCAGTCCCTAATCCTTATAACATCTAACAAGTTTAAAAACTTTTGGCCAGAGTAATTAATCCCACTGTGATAATCACATTCAAAACCCTGCAAGTACTACATAGGACACATTAGTAGAGGTTCACAATTCAGCTTCCTTTACCTAATCAATTTCTGTGGCTTTCCTTTCTCGTGATGCAACTCCCGCGATCTACGATGATATAGTGCAACATTGAATGTTCAGTTCAGTGCTTCTAACAATTTCCATGTCGAAATGATGAGGTTGAGTTGAGGTGCACCTGAAATCACTAGAAAGATTGTTGAGCTAGAAGGAATACTTAAAACTAGTAGCAAACAAGCCACGGACGCAACGATAATCAAAGTCAGGTAGTAAATGCTCTGCAAAATATATACGAGCAATTTCGTTCATTGTATCGTTAATAAAAACGTTTTGTAATCAAAACCAGTTGCAAGGGCAGTAAAATATGAACTGTAGCAAACTTCCCTTCGTATCAAATTATTGGAATTATGAGTACCTACTAATAATTAAAACATATAGACAAGATTAAAAGACACGCTGATTAGTTTAATTAGAGAGTTGGTAATGAAATCATCTTTCTCAATTTCAAATTGTTTACTTAACAGAAGCGTGCAAACTCAAGTTGCAAAAAAAAATTATTTCAGCAAATGTTTAACCAATGCCATTAACAATTTGTATTGCACTCAAGTGTTTCGTTTTGCTCTTGAAATTAATTGAAAGCCTCAAGCTTAAAACTTCTTTACAGATAATTGAGGGCGTGATTGACATTCAACTTTTTACAAATCATCATTCTGTTCTAGTTTAATGGTCAGTAATGATCTATACTTTGGACTTTCCCCCTCATGTAAACGACAACTGTAATTTCCTCGATGTACATTCAATGAATTTCATACATATGGAAAAAGAGAGGCAAGTCAAAACCAGTGGTCATTCATTATTCATTTTTAAATTCGCTCTTTGGAAAATGTGGTGGCCCTGAAAAGGGCCGTTGGTTTTATTCCGTTTTGAGTGGTTGGTCAGGGGTCAGGTCGGTCGCAATGATTCAAGTCATTTGGTTTTGGAGGAGACGAATTTGGTGACAGCCTTTGTTCCTTCGGAGACTGCGTGTTTGGCCAACTCTCCGGGCAAGAGGAGACGGACTGCG
>JABASC010003588.1:0-13806 GCA_019776185.1 Plutomurus gul
ATAATCAAGAATGAGTGATTGCAATTTAATTTACATGTATCATATTACTTTAACTCAAAACTGTCTGAATAAATAGAAACCAAGTTTGTGACAGTAATCTGATGCAATTGCAATACGTATTACATATATCTTTGTTTAAATGTTGATATTTGGATAAAATAGTGAGAATGAGGTGAAAATGAGAATGGCGTATATATATGTGAACTTGTTGGATGTAACTTTCAATACGTAGGTTGTAGTTGTACATACTAAAAAATGGAATTAATTTGTGGACAATTATGTACATTCTCATGGACAACCGATCGGAATAATATGGTTAGCATTTCGCGAATAGACCACACCAAAATGAAAGTTCCATGTCAATGCTAATATCAGACCACGTTTTATTTAGCGTGAATCTACTTATGTATTATCAGCTCGTGCCGGCATTAAATGCAAATCTTTGAAACTAAACTTTGGTGTATTTGACAAATACTCAAATAATGTGCCTATATTTTACGATACATCTGATATGATATCATTTAGATGTGATTCACAGCAAAGCTAAACCGAATTTTGTGAACAGTCGTATTTCGTGGACTGCAATAAGGAAGTCGTTCACATTACAAATCAAAATAAAGTTCAGAATATGGTTCTATCACCAGTCGTGGAAAAGTTCATCCAACGTGTTTTTAGAATATATTTAAACTAACGATATTCAATCAAGACGTGTTGCTTGAAGGCAGTAAATCATACAAATGCGGAATCGAAAATAACCCATAGTAGCTCTGTAGTAGGCGGTGGAAAGAACTTGAACTTTCCCTTCACGATCTTGGGCACAAAAACTTTCCATAATATTTTCCAAGTTGGGCGGAAATAGATTTTTATTCACGTCTATGTTTATCGGTGATCGATTTCACCACGAGCCTGGATGTACTGGCTACAGCGTCACAACAGTTCGGAACAGGCAGGAATAAGGATAGTAGTTTTTAGTGTTAGTCTTGATCTGATGGGAACCGATTCATCACTCTGACACCAACAATGTCCATTTTTCCTAGTGAAAGTGTATATCATCGTCGTTTGCATGTTTTTTTAAAGCGTTTCCAATGGAAAATTTGTTCTCAATTCAAAGCACAAGCACATCTCTGTCTAAGCTGAAAGGATAAAGGTTCCTCTTCTTCCCCTTTTCATGTTTGTTAGCAGACTCTGCCCTCTGAATTTCTTCCAATAGTAGAATTATATTATTCCAATACATAAGAAAGGTTCTTAGATATTCCACGCTTATGTACACTGCTTACCGCTGAACGCTTGGTAATATTATTGAATGAGCTGCTGGACACATTCCTCATGGATAGTGAGACGTTGACGAAAATCTTTCCACTGTGCATCAACTTACGTGAGTTATTTTCTGCCACTTGTATGAATATAAATTATATACGAAAGTTCTTGGTGAAAATGTTTGTGTTAGACAGAACAGTGTGTCTCGAATCGTGTAGTATGTACAAAGTATATATTAGGATGACGCGGATATGTATGGGATTTGCAAAATGAGATACGTGCCGTCACATATAATTTGTGGACATGAGAAGCTTATTTTTGGTAAGTGAAAGCTTTTTCTTACGTGAAAAACGTTTCATGAAAAATCTAAATTCAATATTAAACTGGTGAATTGATTCCTTTGAAGTCTCAAGAAAAGTATTTTCAGCACCACCTTATGATAAATGAAATAAGGTGACAGGGAATTCAAAAATAGAACTGAAAATCTTTACTAAACAATAGCGTCCGTCCCGTAAGCTATTGCTACTTTGTGCCACACGCTCTTGAACTTGTATGTAGTTAATGTGTACATACACAGGCCTGTGATTTTCCGATTACTATATACACACAAACTATCTTGCTCGACTATTATTGGTGTTGCACCTCTAGACGCATATGATTATTGTAATTGAATTGCATTTATTTCTTAAACTAAACTGTTGTAAAAACAGGCAAGTAACTAGCTTTAGAAAGTCATGTTGCTTGTGATTGCACGAGATTATAGAATGCGCATGACGTTACATTTCATAGGCGATGTGATGAGGTATTTGATTTAACATTAACTGATAAATGCATTCACACAACATCTGGTGAAGTAATGAACCTCAAGACTAAAGTTGTCGGAGAAAATGCTTTTGTAGCGGAAGTGGAAAATCGACCCAGGCACGATATAGTAAATACATATAGATACTGCAATAATTCTTACTGTGTAGTAGTAGGGTAGGAAATGTATTGTAATAGGTATTAATGTATTGTACGATTATGCAAAGTGATGCTTATAAATAGTATGGGACAAGGAAAGGAGGGGAAGGAAAATGGGAAAAGTATCTCGACCGTTGATCGATGCGAAAGTTGTTTATGAATCTCGTGTGACTGAGGGAGAGATAAAATTCGCGAATTTCATATAAGGAAGAAATAGGTCTTAACATATATTTCTGATTGTAGTCTCTTAGCAATATTTGGCGAACTTTCATTCTGAGGTTTCAGCATGGAATTTAAATACCGGTTGTAATACAATATTTATATACACGTAGGCAAAGCCAACCAACTGGAAATACGTCATTGAATACATATACACAATAAGAAAGTTTTCATTTTTTCCTCTTGTAAATGGAGCTTAAAGATTGTATAACTTGGGCTAAAGGTTAGAGTGTCTCTAGGTATGCGTAGATGTGAGTAGGTATAGCAGTGATGGAGTAATTTCAACGGCGCAATATCAGCTGAAAAGCTTTCAACCTACATACAAACTGTATACATAACCTCCGGTACTGAAAAGATATATTAATACATTCATACCACGACCTGAAATGGTTTGCTATTGATAAGTGGTTACTGCTGAGAATTGGAGTAGATATAGCGATTTCATAGCCTGAAGCAGCCTCTGCACTAGACATCTCATGTTTTAGAATTCTAAACTGTGCTAACCATTAAATTATATCCCCCATTATTTCTTTAGTAGGAAATATTGTTGTAAATTAGGCATTAGGATTGACACAGATGGGATCTGGGAGCAGAGCATAAAAATTCCTCCCTTATGAATGAGAATTGAGTCTTCTCGAAGAAATTCAGTAGCAGTGAAAGGAAAAGGCAGAAGGAAGACAAACCTTTTGCTAAATAATCTGCAATGAAATTGAAAAATTGGCCCGGCCTAGTTGAGACTGAAAAGTTGATGATATGAGTTTGAAAATATTCTGCTGTAGGGCTATCGGCTTACATTACATTACGGAAGTCGAAAAGAGCTGGAATGAATTTTCCTCGCTGAGTTGCTCTCAGCATAGGATTTTCCACAACTTGCCTTCAGGTTGAATGAGACGGTTTATCTTCCCTCTTCACTCTTTTAGTGTGTAATGGATTGGAGTGTACTTCTACCACCGCACAGTTATGCCTCTATGACTCTGCAGATATTGACAAGGTTCACTTCACTTCCCCTGTTTTCATTACGGTTCACTGTAGGTAGATAGTCTATCTCATTTATATTTCTACCAAACCACCCACCACTTCCACTATTCACATCGTCGACCCACCTACTCAGCATTTTAACATTGGCTTCCTGCATTGTAAATATCAAAGGAGGATTTGAAAACGCTAACCTAATCTTTCTTTCCATGCATGTTTTATTTTCATGCAAGTATCAAGAGGTAAGCAGAGGAGGGATTTGATGGCCCTATTTTCTTTTCTCTCTTGCAGCCGATGCTGTACAACACTTTTCATCAACTTTCCTCATTCATCCAATGTGGATATTCAATATTTGGATTTGTTTAGGGTTGAAAGTACAATAGAGGAGGGGATCTTTTTGGCGAGGGTGACGACGGACGAACTTGTTACTGACATTGAGTGCATCGACGACTATGCCCCACGAGAGGCTGCGAATGGCATACCTAGTCGTAATTTCTCTATTCTTTGATATTTCTCTTTGGAAGCAGAGATAGAAAATATTATATTTTATATAAGCTCCGTATCAATGTTATCTCCGATTTTTGATCGTTAAGCTTCATTGGAAAGTTTTCATTCATTATTCTTTGAAGTCGTGATCGTGATGCACTTTTAACGTCGCCTTGAATTTGTTTGAATACCAGCCTCGCTCTAATGGTTGTATCAATGCAGAAATTCCAGTTTGTTGATGTTGATAGTGTAATGCTAATATTAGATAAGAAAAGTTAGTGTAACACTAACCGTTTTGTGTCAGAGCAGTTTTTCTTCATTGTAGAAAGTCAGGAGGATTCTATTTAAGTTGTGCGTGCACGTCGTACTTTCGCTCATGTTACTCACAGGAAAGTATTATTTGCTTAGTGAAAGTGGAGTGTGGGGTAGCTAAGTCAAGTCGCGTACAAAAAACATCAGACTAGAGAGTGGTAGTAAGGAAGGCGCGTAGTGAGAGACGCCAACGCAAGATGCGTTTGTAGATTCAATTCAATCAATCAATGTGGGCAATCCTATTGGTAGCTGTCTTCGCATCGGATCGCAGAGAAGACAAATTATTGTCACCGGTCTCGTTCCCTGCCTTCCACCAACCGATCACATCATTTCACATCACTATGTATTCTCTGCGTTGTTTTTCTACTCTCACACTCTGTTGTATTCAGTCTAAACTATACTAACTACATATATGGGATACATACTGTAAATATATGGGATAGCCATGGGACAAGAGGTAGTGCGTACGATTAGCCGTAGTTCTGAGTATGGCAATCACGAAGTAAAACTACTGTGTTGTTAGTGCCGCACTCATGATCAGATTCTTTAGAGCCCCGAGCATATCCTACGCAACAAAATGTTTCCAATTCAGAGCCAAGTTTCTTGTTTGTTCTCTCTGTAATATTATTCCTTGGTTCAATGTGGCTACTATCCCCTTTTCTTCTCGGAAAACTATTTTTCATTTGTGGACCTTTTTCTCTCATGGACGGCTGATTAAACTCGTGCCTGGTTGTCTTCGTACGGTAGGTCTTAAAAAATGTCAGTCCACAATATTTTTTGCTCTTTTACGCACAGATGTTTTAGGATTTATATAGAAAAATTCTTTTTCCATCTCCTTTGATATTATACCGATACTATGTACGATACCATTTGGGTTGTAAGATGTTGGGTAAAATGAATACTGTTTTTGATTACTAGAATACGGAGTTGGACTTGATGCCATAACCGTATTTCTCCAGGGGACTGTAATGAAAGAATAAAGTCATTAATATTAACTTGTTACTGTTGTTAGTAACAGTTTTGTTTTAAAGGATTTAAATATTTAGACCCTAGCCGAGTTCAACATGGCAGTTAGCCGAAACCGAGTAGCATAATTTTTGAACATTGTGATGGCTAAATGCAATGCTAACTTAAAGTACTTCCTTATTTAAGTGCGATTGAAGTGTAGGTATGCTGTGGCTTGTGGTGTTTTGCAACCTCTTGGATTCTACACGTGGATTCGACTTGAAGTACTTAAATCCTCCGTTCCGAGTTCGTCTGATGTGGTTTTGAAAATATCTAGGTCGCAGTAGAAAATTAACTGTATTTCTGAGTGGTGGTTGTTGAATAGAATGTGTGGTAGTGGTGGCACAGGTGACAGCTGGATCCATTTTTGGAGTTCCCCTGATATCTTCACATTCAAGTCTTGATAATGGCATCCGCGGCGTTTGCATTTGCTAACTGATGACTTAAGGTTACGCCTTGTCAGCTTCGATATATTGATGCGATCGCTATGTAGAAAAGGTGACAGATCCAGGTCAAACTTCAACATTAACTACTCCTTTCAAAAAATTCCATCATTAGATTGGCGCAGCATGTCGTACCGAGTGACAACTTTTTATTGGAGAGTGTAACGAGCATACCACTTGATCCTATTATTAATCGAGATATCCCATTCGGAGAAAGTTACAATGGCGCATTTCGTTTCCACGCGTTTATTAAGCACCTTTGCACAATGAATCGAGTTGAATAAATATCTTTGTCTTGCAGAAGTAAAACTATCGGATTTCTGGTCGAATTACATTTAAATCCATACTGACACTGAGAATTGTAAGTAGTAGTATTATGTATACTGGGTTCGGTGCGTGATAAATTTATATCACGGCTTGTCCTGAATGAATTTTGAAAATATGTAACGCTTGAATATACATAGAACGACTGTCATAGTAGCATGGACATACATAAAAGAAAACTTTAAGTTTGGGATTTTTAGAAGTTCGCCTTTCCCACAGGCGAAGCCTACCACATCTTAAGTTGGAATCTTCAAAACATCTTTATCTCGGTTCTTTTGGTCACATCTACAGATACTACTGGATTGAATCGTTTTATATATTATAGCTGCTAAGGGAAATGTAATGCAGTTTTGAATAAGATAGGAGCAGATGGGTACTTACTCTTTGTCAAGAGTGCGAGTGAAAGTAAAACACATAGAATGTGTTTCTGGTTTTCTTAGACCCCAGAGCCCAGTAGTGCTTCCTTCAGCAACTGGCATGTATGTATTGTAACTGCCCACAATTCCATTTTCTGCTCTCAAAGTTGAAATTTCTAAACTTACGCATGATCTTATAAACTATCGTAGCTTATAAACAATACTATATCTTTAACTTTCTCTTTGCACAGCATAAAGAACTTGTGAAGACACGTGTGTAGTAATTCGCTTATTGACCTCGCAAGAAATTCTTGCATTGCTCCAGAAATGCGATATTCTCACATAGTGATAGTGGTTGTCGGAGCATTTCATTCTATTGGATTCTTTAAACTTCTTGTTGAACTTTGACTTAACTTTCTCCTATGATCCTTTCACTATCAGTCTTACTGCAGTTGTGGATTCAAATATTATATTTAGCTTTTAAAATGCCTTCTGTTGAAATAAAATGATGTTTACTCAGGAGAACAGAAATTCGTACCATTAAACCATATGTAATTTAATTCAATTTATTAATTTTTTGCCCATATTTCGCCAAATTCAGTTGAGATAAACAGGATCTTCTTTGCCTGCAGGCAGCTTTATGATGTGACGATCTTTGAGATAACTTGATTGATATTCCATTACAGTCTGTGGATAAGAGCTTCAACTCAAACATTTGATGATGTTTTGATAGGATTTTTTCGTTTGATTGCGCTTTGGGCCTCCAGGAAATTTAATAATTGTCTCCTAACGAAAACCTCTGCTTTTTCCTGGTGGTCCGGTAAATTCATACGTGACAAACATAATTTGTCGTATTAGTATTGGGAAGTCGACCGAAACATATTGAGTTCCTTTGATACCTCATACAGTTTCAAACATATCTTCACTCCATACGTTATCTGTAATTTCAAACATTGCAAGCCTGCTGCGATGTTTGTGATAGTAAAAGGAAGATCAATATGCCAAGACACGCACAACGGAGGAGATTTTGACCAAAGTGCAGCAAAAAAATTCATGAAATGAGCCTATTTTTCTAATTGATGAAATGATTGAAATGAGTACAGAGTACATTGACCTGATGTTGTTCTGATGAAAATGTACGTACTATACTGTAGTAGCCTGTTAGGCTCCAAAATCATTACAACTGAATTATTTCAAACCTGTCATCTCTCCCACATTTTGTCAAGCGTGATGTGTGTTGTAAATTATTAGTTATACCTTACATAGCAAATGGAATTTTCATGATTAATAGTCAGATGGACCTGTTGAAGGAGAGCACTAAAAATTTGAGGGATAAATTTGAAAACGCTGTTGTATGATTTCGATTTGAATATAATTTTTGAGAAAATTTATATGAAATATTTCGTGTTTATAACAAGAAAGTCTCTGCACACTGCTTTTCCTTGTAACGCCTTGTACTAAAGACATGATTGCAAATGCACATAATATATTGTCATAGTGTGTAGCAAAGTAAAAGATATCTATATCGGTGTTAGTTTGTATGTAGTAACAAATCCAGATGAATATACCCCGTCTGACAGGAGATATAGTTCTTCGACTTTTTATCCATCAACCCTTCCATTACGCCTTCCAAATTGACTGACTGAGCCCGAAAAAAGCATCTGCGTCAGACTCATAAAGCAACACAAATGTTTTATTTAGTCGACTACGACCACCACTACACAACTACTACACAGTGCATGCACGTACAGCTGACATTCTTATTGCACACTATTAGTCACTAATGTGCAGGGTAAATACCGAAGGGTTACCGTCCACAGCCAGCACTTGCCACGGGACAACCAATCTAACACTCTGAGCTCCACTTCCATTTAGTGTCCGAGCCTATTAATCACAATTTTTTCACTAATGCAATAATGTATCGTGCTGTAACGATATACATATAAGTATAGCACGGATATCCACTAAATTTGTTTAGATCAGTGCAGTGCATTAATTTTCTCCCCCTTGTCTACGCAGTATGTGTATTTGAATGACAAACATGTTAGACAAGTCTTAGTCTTATGGTGGTTAGCATAGTAGCAAGAAAAATCTTGCAACGCAACGCATCCACACCAATATATTTCCGCTTATGAAACTTGCAATTTTTTGCAGCTGTATTCAGTTACGAAAGCATTGTAAGAAAAATATGTTGAGATAAACCGAGGACTTTGTTGTACAGTGCTACATTTTTTAAGATAATGGCATAAACACTGCAACTGACATGTTGTACAAGCTTAGGACGTTTTATCAAATGCCAGTAGCCTTTTAGTGTAAGGAGTGGCGTCAAAATCTGAAGTCAAATAAGTTGGACTGGTAGTACTTTACATCGAAAGTGGTGGTTACCATCCTCCTTCCTCTTTGAGACTATTCAATCTTCTCCTTTTAACATTGACACGCTCCTTCCCTCTCATTTAATTTGACTCTATTTATTTTGAAGCTGTACATTTGTGATTGTAAGTTTGAATGCAGAGTTGATCAACCCCTTTATGACCCTTCCTCCTACGTTCACTGATGGATCCTTTGAAACACAGTTAGTATCTGTATGGAATCATTTGTAGTTGTCTCGTTCTTTACATAGTATACTTACAGATGTCGTCTGTATTACAAAGAGCATTAGCTAGACTAGAACATTGTTTTCTTTTGTTGACTACGCTACCGTATGTATCAGCATTAAGAGTAGAATGAAACCATAGACACTGTGCTCTGGTAGTAGCCTTTAGATTTAGTAATGTAAATTCTCTTTGTCAGACTTGTAGAGTTCCTTATACGTTTGACACTGTCTGTTACCAGCAACCTCCTACTACGTCAGTGAATCTCCACGCGTGTACACACACAGCACCGAGTTTTATTGGTAATGAAGTGTGCGTATGAAAGCAGATACAACATCAACGAAATACTAGATAAGTTGAGTTCGGCTATCTCTAGATTACAGAGAGTGCGAAGGGGGAGCTGATTCATAATATTGTGATTTAGTACTGTCAACATGTGCCATAACTTATTTACTTGCCTAGGTATTTCACTATTTGTAGACGTACATGTAACTAAAGTGCGTACTTTATTCTGACTGACTGATATTGAGTTATTTGCTGAAAATGTTAGCTTGTAGTCCAATATTATCAACAAAAATAGATGAAGAGAATTTTTTTTGAATGTAGTACTGTAGTACTACTTATGTACTACATGAATGCATTGCGAAGCGATGCCTTTAAATTCATGAATGCTTGAATGTACATAAATGTATTGACATTGACGGTCACATTGAATTGGTCGTGAGTGACGAGAACGTGAATTGCATTTTAGTTCTCCAATTCACTCTTCTTCACTTGGCTCGCTCACAATCAGCTAATAATCTCGGTTGACATTGTGACATGACATGGTCGTGTGCCCAACGAACTGTTTCTAATGCAACAGTACAGTTACACAAAAGTACTCAAGTATTGTTAGGGTGTAGCGGTCCCTACAATCACATACCTTTCCGTATTGTAGCCAGTGTTACCTATCACTTTATTTTTAGCTGCCCTCATCCACGTACACCATTTGCTTACGAGCAGTGACGGGTTAGATATAATAAAACTGATTTTTTTCATCACAGTTCAGTCGACCCTATCCAAAGTCTATCTTTCATTTCTAATAATAATGGAACTGTTATGTTTCTTCCTGTCTGTAAAAATGAGAGGTCCACCATGTAAAAATAGGTGACAGGATATATATGTATATACAGTCTGTACGCTTGTTTAAACAACGCTTAAAGTGCGTACTGTATTAAAGTGTACGTCTCGTATGTAATAAAGATAGCTAAACAGATTTGGAATTGGAGGACGGGTTGTAGACAGAGTGCACTTTATTACAATTTGTTTGCAGAGATAGTTCTTTGTTCTTTGGTTGAGGTTCTTTTGATGTTGGTTCGAGAATTACCAATTTTGCCGGCAAAGTAAAAACTTTACTCCCGTTTCAAAAGATATGCCTTTCATTTTTATGAGTATAGCAATCTAACCGTATGTTTTTGTCGTATCTATACAGTAGAAGTGGTTTATGACCGATACAGCTTTCATCCAAAGCAGCATGATTGTGATCTATTATCAATTATTGATCATACGTTTAGTTTGGTAACCCGCAGCATATGGTTGGCACGAGTATTTAGCATCCGCATCCCCACTAGGTAATAAAACCGGCATAGGTACGTTTAGTAAAGCCTTTTTTGTGTATCCCTGCCCCACTTACATAATGTAATGGATTTTATCTTTTAATTATTTACCTTCTACGTACGTCGTCGAGAGACTCGTAGACAGTTGGTAAGGAGTCGTTTAATGCTGTTGAATGGATGGAGGGGTGAATAAAAGTTGTCCTGTGCCTTTGTGTAGTAGAAATAGGTGAATAGGTAAGCAGTAATGGGAACTTCGAGTGAGTGCCTATTGAATAATAAATGTGAGACTCTATCACAATTTTCCCAATTACTCTCTGAGTTTATGTGAGAAAACGAATTTTCCCTAGTGCTGTAATATGTATGTATGTACACTATCCTGAGATGTGTGCGACAGAATTTAATGAAGAGGCTGAATTGCGTATATAATGAAAAACTAATTATAAGCTCTAATTTGCTCTTTTACATTTTAAGTACACTCATATACATACATTTATGTTTTGGATGTTAGGTAAATATGTAGGTAATTATGTGTTGTAACACATTAAGTTTGAAAAATAGAGCAACGATGTTTACATGTTTCAATATCCATTGATATTGCAAGAAGTGTACTGCGTAATTTCATCGCAGCTTTAACCTGCTATCTGTTTGAGTCAAATAATATAACCTCTTACGTTCTGTATATATTCATAGGAAATTTACTGTGGGAAAGAGACAATCTGCACTGTGGACGGTCTTCACTTTAACTCTTTGTACAACGCTCGTGTCAAAGCTTTCAACTCGACTGGAGAAGGAGACTACTCGGATGTTGTTAGTTTGCAAACTGCTGAAGGTGAGTAATCAACGTTACTTTTTATGTTGTCTTAACCATTCTTCTTGGATGAGATTGCAGAATGATTTGCCGTTTTGTACAATTTGCTGGATTACTGACAATTCAAAGCAAACAAAATGGATTAGTAGTGATGGGCATGTCTACCTACTCTCCTTTTCCTTTCCAGCCATCTGTAGAAAAGCTAGTACCTAAGTACATAACTTTTGATGTTTTGTCTGCAAGGGTAATGGTTAATGCGTCAGCACCATACAACCTACTATTTTTCAATGACTTTTGCTGGCAGCAACCATGAGCATAAAATTGGGAAGACATATAGGGATTAAAACCATTTCTAACCACACTTCGTATTAGAGAACCTGTCATAAACCAATGAAGGAAAAATAGAATTATTGAAGTTATTTATATGTACATGTACACAATGGGATACAAAGTTCGTAATGAAATGTTCGATATTACTATTTACCTATTTAATCGTATAAACTTTCGTCCATGAAATTCTAGGCATCACTTCCGTCAGTACAGATATGTCAGACGCCTTATTCTTGAGTCCTTTCATCTTCACATAATTTTCTATCAGTGCTACTGGTAAATTCAGGCCAGGCCAGAAGCAATTTAATATTTTAATTAGTGCTGCCGTCGTTAATTAATTAACTGCTCGTCCAATGCCTTCTCAGACTCGTTTCTCCTTGCAGCAGCATCAGCTTTCATTACTTCCCTTTGTTTTGTATTCAACGGCGGCTCGTTTTCGTGTCTGCCCTCTTTGTATTCCCGTCTCGCATGCTTTTCGCACAGTTTCCGGTATTGAGAGAAGCAAACTTATTCTCAGTTGTTTTTGTCGTGTGCGAAGAAGGATCTAGTAGTACTTGCTGACGAACAACTTCGGCTGGCTTCCCACTAAAACTAAATTTAAAGCTTTTTATCTCTTCGTTCTTTGTGCTGTCGTCCAGCGAAATTTCGCAGAGTTTTTCGACGAAAAGGAGTGAATTTGGGAATCAGATCAGATTTCAGATTCTGTGAGAATCTTAGTTCCCTTCTTCCACATTGGGTCATGACATGTGGAAAAACTGTGAAGAGAATATAAATAGAAGATGATATCCTTAGATTCTTGACGCGTGCATACCAACAGGAGAAAGTTATCTCTAAAACATGCCTGCACTCAAATCGTACTGTAGTTTGTAGATTAAAGATGTCAGTAGGTCTTTGGGTGAGGAAACAAAAGCCAAGAAACTGTAATTAAGAAGCACAACGATTTGACGTTCACGTGTAATGTAAGTAAAATAGTGCATACGCTCTAATGATGTGTTAGAAACTGAGGAACGATGCATTATGTCGTTTAAAAAACTTTTTGAAGATAAACACTCCCTTTAGTGCAATTTTCACCTATTTACGGCCTTTATTATACAGTATTATGTACACGGTGTAATGTAGATTACCCACATGAATATTCTCAAGTGCAGCGTGTACATGTAAGGAATGACAGTTATTTGAGATGAGATTCCCAAACTACTAGAACACACTAGTTTGCATCATTAAAGTGTTAGTAACCGTAATGTTCTCTCTAATATAGTAGACAAAGATAGTACTATAAGTAGGTGCAGAAAATTCCAGTCCAGACAGAAGGAAGCAAAAGGAGAGTATCAAATAATTTACTTTTATGGTCTATTCGTGAAAGGGAAGATTTAAGATTAGTAAATATCTCAAGAGTCGAGTAAGAGATTTCCTTTCCCAGTAATGCTGCCCGTACGCGTAGAGTATTTATAGTCATATCAATTGAAAGATGTGCAGGTGGTACGTTCTTCCTTGTCTGCAGAGGGTCTACGCAGAAAATCATTTGGTAGCAATTGTGCTAATGCGAGTAGAGAAATTCGCAAAGGCAGTCTTGTGTGTTCCGGCTTATAGTGCGTACGATGCCAAAATAAAAGTGGGTGAAGAATCCCAGGCCAATCCATCGCATTGTACTTCTCCAAGTGGCAAATAGTTTTCCAAGTCGTAACTTACGCAGATAACACGCATTTGACTTGCATCGTTTTATGGTGCGAGTGATTTTATGACTGAGTTAATTGATTATGATCAGATTTTTTGGCTACGAGAACAGTGCCGTAAATATTGGGCCACGGAGAATTGGAGCAGCCATTCATTATTATAGTTAGATGGTTCCTATGGAAGATTTTACGCCCATTCTAAAAATACAGACTCCCCCTTACAACTTTTACTACAGAAGGTCAGTTCAGTACCACGACAGTTATGATAATAGGGAAAATATACTTCCGAGTGGGGCATAACACAATTCTGAGATATGGGGACAGTCGCTGGCTTTGGCTTTTAGTTCTTTGTTATGAGAAGCTGCAATAAAGTACGTGAAAATATTCTTCACAATGCCACTTGAATTCGTAAGCGTGTTACTTTGCATGGTCTGGAGCGAAAACACAAGAAGTGAAAATTCATTCGAATCCG
>JABASC010003589.1:0-13805 GCA_019776185.1 Plutomurus gul
CAGAGGTTTTAAATCCTTTCGGTCATCCACCTATAAATGAAGGCACGCATGCGACGATTCAGTTTACGGGGATTTAAGTCAGGTTAACTTTTATGGTTGTGGGAATCAGCAATTCGGCCGTAAGGCCCGAGAATTTTTTGGTCAAATTAAGTACATAAGTAAAATTACATGTTGGAAGAAGAGGATGTGAATTTTTATACTAAATTTTTCAAAAAAGTCCCAAAAGCGAATTTCTTGCCGTCTTATGACAAAAATCGAAATATATATCTAGTGCTTAACCACATTTCTGGAGGGAAGCATCTCAAGCCCCCATCTATCCGCCTGATTAATTATAATTGTAAACAATTATAACTGGTATAATTTTAGGCATCAACCGTCTGTCTATAGGACACTCATTGTCAGTGTGAGTTACTCCATTTCTAACCGCGTCACCCAAGTGTAATAAAGTATGTTAGAATTCAGCCCAACCCTACAAAAAGTATTCAATGAAATGTCTGCCAAATGTATATGTGATGTATAATTTCCAAATATCAAGGTGTGCATGTGATTTTGGGAAATCGTAGACTCAATCTTCTGTAATCTAATAAGTACTTAAACTAACCAACCAATTATTCTTAAAAAATATACTAAAAACATGATATTTTATTACTGTTGTAAAATTCTATGTAATGCGAATTTTTGTCTTAAATAATATTTACAGAAAATAAAATATTAGCAATAGCATTAATAATATTTCGTAAGTCAAATAAAATGTATTTTATCAGAAATCCGAATGTAACTAGGGTAGTGAGTGGCTTTTGTGCATTTCAAGTGTATTTCAGCACCAATACTAAATAATATTATGTGGTAGATGTCCAGGGTTATTGGCAGCACTAAACCTTGTGTTCAGTGATCAGCAACCCTTGATTACAACCTTTCTTTGTATTGAATTATTATAATAATAATAATACGTAATTACCAATACCAGAAACAGCCTTTTGAAAGCGTTACTTACTTCTTCAATTCTACTTTCGATGATTGAGGGTACAACCACCCATCCGACAATCCCAGCCATACCGATAAAGGCAAATCCAGTTAAGGCTAAGACTGCTGCCATTATTTTAGTAGTACACATTATTTTGCACTTATTTCCGTAACTACTAAATTTAAACAATATAATAGAGTAAACTTAATAAAGAGTTGTGGTTTATGAAATTTCAAGTGAAGAGATTTGTTCGACTAACTTGAAGAAGCTTTCGCTGAGGTGCTATAGACTCGAATACCTTACCGATTGAACAACTAAAATTCGCAGAGCTGATGTAGTATTTACTAGAAATATAAAATTATGGTACCATAATATCTAACCAAACCATAGATATCTATCTAATAACTAAACTAATCAACTCATTCAATCTTCATTCTGCATAAACATTAAATAGTCAGTATACATCTTTTCAATGTTGGGATAGCTTTTCAATATTCTCTAACACACAATGAAACGTACATTTGGTACGCACGAAACGCGGGTACATTTGGTATCCTAATTCTTATGCTGGATGCCACAGTGATATTGTGAGGTGATAAGACTTAAGTTCACGATTATTGCGCTTATTTGCGAAATCATCAATCAAAACCTAAATATGGTTTACCTCACTCCAAAGTCCAAATCAACGAGTGTTAGTATTGTACTTATAAAAGGAGCACATTAATACATTGGAATCACGTTATAACGAAACGAGTGAACCAGTGTTCCGGGTGGTTTACAAAATACAACCTAGTAAAGCTTGGTAAAAATGCACAGTAATTGTAGGAGGTAAGCGGTGGAAATGGCAAATATAAACATAAGTAAATATTTTACATATACGAGTCGGTTAAGCAATAAGTCAGTGGAATCAAGCATACATATATAATATGCTTCGTTCGGCAAATTTCAATTAATTATTGCACCATAAATAGATTGACAAACTCCACGCATGATTTTATTAGCAAACATAAATATTTATTATAGAGTATTTTTAGCAGCAATCAGAACAAGCCGTTAACGACGAAAGCATTTCGGCGTTAAACAGTTTGTACTTTTACACGGTCTGTACCGCGCCTCTTCCGACAAAAAAGAACAGACCGATTCCAATGACAGTTGCCGCGATCCCTACTCCAAGGACACTCCATTTGGAAATATTAATAATCTTTATCGGTTTAATCAACAGATTTTTAAGCTCTTCAACACTTTTTTCGTCCATAGATGCCGTCTGTAGGGAAATACAAATAAATCCACCATGCGAATTCATTCAGTTAGGCAAATACTAAATAATTAGAACAAATAACACACAATATTAAAAATAATGCTAACCTCATCTACCCAAACGAGTGGGAAAATAATATCAGGCTCTTTTCTTAATAGGCTAAAGCCAGGGATATTTTCATGTCGGGTCAAGCGTATATTAACTTGCAGCCTTTTGTTAGCATTTAGTAGCACTCCAGAGTTCGGTTCCAGATCCATTACAGTTTGGTGTCTAAAATGAAAAATTCCCCTTTCAGTACAAAGATTTGTTTAAATAAAATGTTTTACAGCCTTTTTTGTGCTTTAATTCCTAACTTAATTCTATCCGGAATTAAATTTGCATCGTCCTTGTATTGATCGTCTCCATCTAAGAAGTAAGGCGCGGACATCCAAATTGGAGCTCCCCCCCCTGGTTCAACAATATCAAAAAGCATGCACTACCATTTCATACAGACCTTGATTTTGTAACACTTAGGGAGCATTTAAAGCAGTTGGAACATGTTTTGTCTTACGGCATATACTGACATCGATCGCCCCTCCGCCGGGACACTTCTTATCGAAATCTTCATCCGTTTCCCGACAAAAACAACGATTATCTTTGTTGGTTCTCGGATCTTCCAACATTTGTGGAGGCACAGTGAAACGATAGCCTTTGATTCCCATAAATTCCATCCTGCTATTGTATGTCAAATACAATGAGCGACATAAGTCAACAACGAACACCCTCAAAACCCGGTCTTCGTCCACAAAAGGGGGATAGATTGAGCCATCGGTTCCGTTGATCATATCGCAAGGGGAATCACCGTTGAAATTCCAGTATCCTAACCGGGTTAAGCCGTTCCACGAAACAATATTTCCAAATTGAGATGACTGGAAAACTCCCGAGTTTATTTTGTATTCACCGTCATCAGAATTGTTATTCTAGGAAATGGAATTTAAAATCAGAAAAAAGGGAAAGCTGACAAACAATTGTAATTAGTCTTGTACAAAGAGCATTACCCCCTTATAAAGACCGAAACGTCCTCCTTCGAATTCTTCAGGTAGTAGTCCGTCCAACACTGAGTTGTTGGTATAGGCTTGTACATCGAACCCATTGAAGGTTAAATCTCCAGCTTTCACGGTTTTTGTAATGTTTTCCCCTTGTTGGGAAAGATATCTTCCTACCATTGTAGCGATTGGACCTTCTCCAACCTTATCGATTATTCCTTCAATAACTGACTGAAATGAAAATTAATAAAATATTGTAGGCACAAATAGTTGGTGCTATGCATTTATAGCCAAGCTTGATTACAACCTTCCAAATGTTACAATATTCTGCAGGTGTATGTAATATTTTAGAAATCTCGATAACCGTATGCGTTATCAAAGTTCTTTAACGGTCGATGCAATCAAGTCTTGGTATCGATGAAAGTATTTCGATATTTTATAGTGTGCGTACTATGTAAGCGATATTTATTACTGTAACTTCTTCGTCTTCTTTAAGGTCAGACAAATCTTCTCTGTAAAAATATTGGATTGGTTGTCTATACGTAATGAATTCCCCATCGCCTTCGACCGTAAGATTTATCTTCCTTCTCTTCTCCCTAAAATGAACATTATAGAACAATCGTTGTAAGTATCAAATCGGCGAATTATTTAGTTAAAAAGGTAATTCGCAGTCATTACGCGGTAAAATGCGTCACAATATTTTATAGAAATCTCTTTCGTAATTGAAAATATTGTTTGCATTTATTATTACTCGTAAACAAGAGGTCCACGCTCCCGGAATATCGGAGTTTCCCCTTTATACACTGCATCAGGATTCGTGACTTCGAAAATGTAGAATTTGAAGTGAATTGGGAGATCGATATCAGACCACTTGTCCCAGGTGTCCGTTCCATTTATCAGTCGCACCTCCTAAATTTTGTATAAGCTTATGATATTATTGCTGTTGAATTTCTGCGGAGGTACCACCAACCAAGCGTAAGAGATAAAACTACATCCAAGCAGTCCTACGGAACCCTCACGAGGGATGGGCCCTTTAAACGTGGCAGTGCATGCATTTTTCGCCGTATTTTTTCGCCTAAATTGTTCATAAAAATATAACTTTGCTATCCAAAATTGTCCGCTATTACAGTTAACTTAACTTGTCTCAGAGTACACTGATGTGCCAAGTTTTAGACTATTGCACCATCATTGCAATATTTTAAGACAAAAATTTGAAATTGGTTAACAATTTTAATGTTTGAAGATTTTGGACAATATTTTGTTTGACCTGACACCGATTCCTGAGTCTTTTACAATGCAAAGCTGAATACAAATGAAGCTGAAGAATCAGCACACTACAGATATGCAACAAAACTTGTGTAAAATTGATGTTCCTCATAGATCCTCTGGAATTTCTTTGCTAATACATAAGTATGGTAGCTCATTACAGCATACTGATTATTTACTTAAATATTATTTTATCATAATCATTGTAATAATTCTGGTTGCACATTTTCTTTCCTATGTAATGCAATTAGACGCACCTTGCAGCTGTACGTATTTCATGAAATATTATATGCAATCATTTTTCTTTCAGCCGGATTGTTACGAGTACTAAACGATAGAGACATTGGTTATTATGTTTATGAATTATTGCCACCTCATACGGTATGCGACACATACGTAGACACTTCATTTCATTTATATCTGCATTCTTTTATAATGGTGTAATCTATTAAAAGCAGAGTTTATTACTATGTATTTATGATTTACTCATGAACGTATGAATCTAATTCCTTCATATTCGTTATACCGTAGATCATTCGCAGATTTAATAGAAATTAGCATGTAAATGTAGCGCTCACCTCCTCTATTTTCTTGTCGATGACCTTTGGTAAAACAACCCAACCCATAATTGCCGAAAGTGCAACAAGGACCACACCGACAACGGCCACAACAACCGCGATTATTTTCCCATTTACCATATTTACGATTAAATGGGGTTAATCCACGAAAATCCAAGTAACTGTGCTAATCCAATCTAGAGCAATAAATGTGTCCCACTTTATCTGCAGCAGCACCCGATTCACAGACTGCTAGCGCACACTGATAATAAGTGAATTCCAACCTCCAGAAAGAAATTAATGCTTTCCCGTAACTCCTATTAAGTCAACACTCAACACTACCCAACAGCCCAATTTAATTAATCAATATGTAATCTTGTTACATTAATTCATGCTTATCTTGTATGTACATTATCAACATTTCAATTCATTTTTGTAAAAATGTGAATATGTAGATAACAGATAGTGTGCTATTCTTATACAGTAGTTTCTCTAAGCAGCACTGCATAGCCTGTAAAAGATGTATAATATATTTACAAAGACAAAGGTGAATAATATTTTACGTTATGAACATAATTGATTATCATTCCGTGACCGTGACTTAAGTTCTGTGTTGTGTTCAAGAGAGGATTACATAAAGCAAACAGTCAAGCCTTTGTGCTTGATTTATGGGCAAACCAAACATTGACAATTTTATAAAGCGATGTTAGCTTCAGGTGTTTGATGTGTCACCATAAGCAAAGGCTGAGCACATAAACTGGTAGGCTGCACTTGCACAGTAAAACGTTCCTGATAAATATCGAATTTAAACTCTTCAGTCACACTTCAATTAATTTCCCCTTCATATCCATTTCATTTCATATCTACATGATATCACCAAAAAATGCAAATGACCAAATGTATGAAGAAAACATTCGAAGCCAGCTAACAATAGGTTGCCACTGTGTTAATGTCTTATTATCTTATCTTGGCTCATGTAAAGTCTGACACAATATAGGGCCTTGTCCACACTATTATTATATGCACATTCTTGTAATCGCTTCTTACAACATACATACTGGAAAATACTAAACAGATTACGAAATTTACTTTTTAGTTCTTATCAGCGTATGGCTACAATGAGAATCCAGCAGTTCTGTGCGTTTGTAAATGATATCGAAAAGAGTAGAAAATAAAGGTGTGTCCACCGGTCCCCTCAAGATTCTTGACGAATTTGCAAAAGCTAAGATTGTATGTGTGAATGAAGCGATGCTCATGTCCACGAGTTTGTGAAGTTATGTCCGGCATTACTATGTAATAATGTATATCATATATCAAGGATCATATATGTACCTACACTTCTGTTTTCTTGGAAAATAAGTAACTCTCTGAATATATTTATTAATGTGGATGTGAATTAACCTTTATATGTACTTGCTTGTATAAAAAGTATACTGGATTTTCGCCGATAAACTTGTAATTTCAGCATGTCGGCCAATTGTTACATTAACAACAAACTTTCAAAATTAAAATATAAAGTTTTAGACCATCTTGTGTTAAAAACTGTAAAAAAATCACTCGTAGACTAAATTATGCCATTTTATTATTCATTTTAACTTATTTTCATCTTATTTTATCAGTAATTCTGGCAGAAACATGATTTTACAGAGGAGCCACCCAGGTTTTTGGAAATAAACTTCGTTTATTGCTTAGAAATGCAGCCTTTGAAACGCGGTCTACATTAATCGTATATTCTATATTTTACAATACCACTGACTACTTAATTCAGAGTTGAAGGTGCAAGTGTGCATGTGTGACTTCATTTAAATGTTATCAGTTATCATACTACTATCGGTAAAGCATTTTCTTGTCAAGCACATTTATTATTAGAATCACGACGCTGATTTTGTTCCTCCCGTATATCAAACACGCAACCTTAACTGTTAATCGTTCGTTGTCACCATGAACTGCAATTATGGGTTTGGTAGACCCGTATGAAAAATTGCTATTGCAAGATGTGAAATCCAAGTGCTTTAACAGCTAATAGTCAGTCCATCAATTCTTGTCCTAAAGCAGACCGACCTACAGCTTTTTTCTTTTGGACATTTTGAGACCAGTATGTATTATGTATTGAAAGCTTTGAGATAATACGGCCACATAAAGTAAAACAATACAATCCCGTTGCAAAACTGGTGTATTGCATTGTAGCATTTTTGCATATTTATCCAGTCAACGGCAAAGAATTTTAATTACTCTACACTCTGAAGTCTCGCAATAAGGTCCGTCAGAATCTAATTGAGGTTCAATCTTTTGTACAAAATAAAATGGCCTGTTATGCAGTAGTAGTGAAACCTGGGTTAATTAAAGTGACGTTTAAACCTGGATTCACTTTAGATATAGTATTTTCAAGGTTACCGATTACTACCGAAGCTCCACGTCAGGTGTTGAGGACAATTGAAGACAAACAGAATTATGCCACATTATGCATATTGTACTCATGATTATCAAATCCCTCGCTAATCCCACCAAGTGTGATTGCTATCCATTACTGAAGCAATGACCAACTCTCTTCCTTGAATTGTTGCTATGTTGCTGGGTTTATTTGTTGGACGAACCTTTGTCCGCTTTTATTACGTATAATTTGTTATTTATGTCTGCAGGGCATGTAATATAATAGGTTATTTTATTTAGCATTCATTTTCAATATTTTATTAAATAAAATTAAAGTAGATAAGGATATCCACGATGGCAATCAAATTGTAAACGTTTCATTACTTTCGGTTATTGTTAGAAAAAGGGTTGAAGCATGAATAAAATTCTCTTGGTGGTACAGTTTTCTTGGTTTAGGTAAATAAAATATTCCGTTGTCTCAAATTAAGGCACAATATTCTCTTGGCACTGAGCAGATGAAGAGTTTTCCAGATTTTTCTTTGCATTTCGTAAAATTGTATGAGTTTTGTGCAATTGTCGACAAATTGTTTTTTCCACCTCCTCCTTCTGTTTCGTTGTTGCATTAAGCTTGTCCATTGTCGTGTCAAGCATCTGTGCAAAATGTATACCCATTATGAGACAAAATACCAACATAAATAATATTAATGAGTATATCAAAAGTAGTTCAATGATCTTAAACGTGGCATAATTGATGTTTGCTAGTATACTTGTTTAGTTTGTCGTAGTCTCAATGCTAACTCTCGATTAGCACTACGCAATACTCGATTTTCGGCTTTAATAAAGTTTCCATTACTGTCATCAGAATTTGCTGCTCCGTCATGTCCTGAATCGATTCCGAGATCGGGGGAGTTTGAATCAGAGGGTCTCAACACCTGCATGAAAAAAATAAGTAGGAAGTTAATGCCAAATTTAACGAAAATTTGCGAGTTGATTTGCCATTCCCATGCATTCAAGAAAGAGGGCTGAAATATCATTCTACGTTTTGAAACTTCATTCAAAACTACGAATTAAAATTGTTCAATTAAAACCGATGAAGGAAAATCGTTAAACAATGATAGGAATTCTACACCTTTACTTCTAATTGTAATACAAAATCAGATATCGTAAACAGTTGTGGCATGTACAGTTAATACCACTTGATGAGACACAAAGGTGAAAAAATTTCTCCAGACACCGCCGGTTGAAAATCTGGTACTGGTAACGATACATAATGTGTTATAATAATAATAATAATAACACATCCTTATTTCAAAGTCTGTCGGTCATTGTGAACAACTCTAACATTTGCAGAGCGCAAATAATTATTTCAATGGATTTGTCTTTCTTTACTATTATATGAATTCCGTGTGAATATTGACGCCGACGTACCTCATTATTCACTAGCTTTTCGGGGACATTTGGAAACGATTCCACGGAGTGATTACTTCTTAAAGTTTTGAGTTCTCCGACTAATTTTGCATGCTCTTGATGAAGGTGTGTAAGGGCTGCTTCCGACACTTGTAGTCTGTCTAACAGAAGCTTTTTGTCAAAAGCTAGAGCCGCGATTGCACTATCCTCCCGAACACCAGATTTCTTTTCTATATTTGCACAGCTTTTTAATGCATGCATATTTGCTTCTAGGGACACTACTTTGGCATACAGTTGAGTCTTCTCATTAGTCAATCTTTCTTTTGTTTGCTCCAATTTAGACAATTCTCGTTTCAACTTCGCTACTGCATTCGTTGCAGCTGTCAGAGAGGCTTCATGTGAAGTGTTTATTAATGTACATTGAGAAGAGGTTGATTTAGAAAGCATTTGAGGTTTAGTGCAAACTCCAAAATCACCAGCAGCTTTTCCGCTTCCTATAATATAGTTCATATATAGTTCAAACTCGCAAGAAAAAATCACGAGTATGGATTATGGTGAATTAGTGCCAACCATAACTTGATAAGTCGAAGGTACTGGTATGTATTAGTAGAACAAGTTAAAATATTTACTTTACCTATTGTATTTGATTTGGATATACATTCCTTGCTGAAAAAGCTGGTTAAGGTAAAACTCTTGCGGTGTCCGATGTCCTTACCCTCCTGTAAATAAATAAATATTAATATTGTACACTTGGTTTCAGAACGGCTTAAGGCTTTCGTTCTACAATGAAATGGCTATGATTTGCAAGTGAGATTGAGGTATGAAAGTGAATGAAATTTAACATTGCACCATCACCCCATTGGAACAGCTCTTCGCGTGAGCCCCCCCCCCCCCCCACCCATCTTACGTGTTAATACTTTCATTTAGCCTTGTGGAGAAGCAAAAATTCTTCAGAGAACCTTTACACATTACAATCATTCTGAAGACATTGTTTGCGTAAAAATATGGATAGTGAAAAGAGGACGTGTAGATGAAACAAGTTATACATATATTGTACAAGATTATGAAATTTAATAGCGCTAAACATATCTCACCCTGACTCCTAAAACCTCATCCAAGCTTTGACTGAGCATTCCAGTATGATTGACGGCTTCTCGTAAATTCTCTCGATTTGGTTCTGTGAGCCCGGTGATAGTCAATACGCCTTGAGACTCCAAAAGTAGAAGAGCTTCAATAAAAGCCACTAATTCAGCAACTCTTGTTTGTAGCATCCCCGAAAGTTTAGTGATTGTCGAAAACTTTTCGAGTGCCTGTGTTTTCAATTAAAAAATTCAGATGTGCTTAAAATAACAAATTATTCCGCCCTAGCAGGTAAGCAAAAAAAGTACGTAATGCAAGGGTACCAAAGTGATTTGTTTAAGCTTAGCATGCCCGTTTGATAGAACCAAAAGGATATCACTTACCTTTTGGGGCAGGTAGTAGAAGTACGAATAATTTGCAAACTTAATTACAACTAAAAACTACGAATAATCAGAGCTCAAATTTGTTGAACCAGCAACATTAATTATAAATTACTTACAATAAAATTACAAATGCACCAGTTTTTCAGTCATTTTAGGATGTAAACTGATGATTAAAAGAAGCGTAGTTATACAGCATAATTTACAAACTGCAATACAACAAAGAACCACGCAGTAAACGCTGAAGACGGAACCAGCCACAATTAATTACACAAATCAAATATTCACTAGTGTTAAGACGCTAAAATTCAAATAATAAACTAATTGTGAGTAAAAGAAGCATTGCTTTACTGCAAGCGTGTAGTTTCAAATGTCGCATTATTAGGAAAATGTAACGAATCACTCACAACTACTGACGTAGTAACCTTTTTGCTTAGCTCTTCATTCTTCAGTTTGTACTCCTCGATAGTGGAGGTATACAGTTGTTTTTCGTCGTTCAGTTTAGCGATTTCTTTTCCTAGGCCCTAATGATATTAAAAATACATATTTAAGAACATTTTACAGTGAGAATAAGAATAAAAACGAAATAAGTAACTGAAACTGTAACACTACCTCAAAAGTTTTTGCGAAGTCAACTAATTTTTTATTTAGCTCTTGGTTTTCTGTTTGTAATTTATTCGCCTGAATCTGTTTTTCTTCTATACAGGTTTCAAGTGCTTTGACTTTTTTTATTTCCTCTTGTAGTTTCGATTCTAAATCGGCGTTAATTTCTTCGAGATCGTAATAATGTCCAAAAGCAATCCGAGCTCCGCGTTCTATTTCATCTTCACTCACAGTGCTACCCTTCATTACATCAGGCATTTCCTGTTGCTGTAACTCTATCTTAGCCAGAGCAACTTCAGTCTGTAGCTCCTCCATTTGCAAAACTATGCCTTGATTCTTTTCCATCAATTTTACATTTTCCTTTTGCTTTTCCTTCAGAAGCAATTCATAACTGTGTATCTTGTTTTCGAGTTCGGACACTCTGACAGATAACTGCTCTTTTTGTAGTTTAAGAGTTTCAGAATTTGCTGTTGTTGTGGAATGTGCTGACGTATTGCTTTGACTGGACTGAGACTGAAGAAACTGTTGAAATTGCTGCTGCTGATGCGGAGGGAAAAAAACTGAAAACAGATATCACAAATGTACATTATAATTAAGAAAGGATAATAATGATAACATTCATGACCATCGGCTAATTCGGCTTATTTTAATTTTTACAAACTTACATCCAAGGTCTGATGAACTCATTTTGACCCCAGATTTCTGTTCCCCTAAATAGATTCGGACTCTCAATTGAAAATTTTCTTGTTGAAGCTGTTTGATTTTGTCGGCGAATTCTTTAAAAGTAGGACATCGCTTCGATCCTGGTGACCCAGCTTCAAAGAAGGCGTCATTGTTGTTATCAAACGCAGGATACGGTATAGGAGATTGTGATTCACTCATCGTAAAAAACTAAGATATTTGCAATTACACTAATTTTCTACTTCTAAGTATTTCTATCGTATAATTTGTAATATTATTTGCAGTGAAGGATGTAGTAGGTGTTTAAAAATCCGACGTCGGATTTTACTTCACCATTTTAAACTGTTTGTATCGAAAACTGCTTGCTGCGAATAAGAACTTGGCATCACCACCGTCATGAATATGAATGTTAAGTTCGTTTTAAAACCGAACGCACTCAATCCACAATATGTAGGGTTTGATTGAAGTGCTGTGCTGCATGCAGTATTGCAGAAATGAAATGATGGTAATTTATACACAAGTCTTCAGTTTACGCTTCTGTTGCACCAAATATCTTAAAGTCACATTGGATGATTTTCTGTGGATTGGAAACGTACATGCTCGATTTTCAAAAACTGCGTCTTATCTTCAATCACTTCTTTTTACTGAGGTACCTGACTAGGTAATAAATATGCAGTGATTGCTGAAACTCGACAACAAACGCTGGGAAAGAAGAGATACGGAGAACAAAAAATTAAAACTCCCATTGCAAAGAAATATTATTATAACTAAAAATAGTGTCAAATCATGGCCATTCTCCACGTTCTATATTTAGACAAACTCACTTCAACGACGGGTTGCTCCGATCACAACGAAAGCAGGATGCGCTTTAATCTGGCAAACTTTATACTGTACACTGTACATGAACGTTAAAACTGCGACTTCCTCTCCTTATGTTTCTGCTTACAGCCTTCCGGAAAGCAATCTCCTGTTAAGTTTCGTAATACCTTCATGTATTCAACAGATTTACATTACATTGTGCGACAAATGTGTGTAATATTTAAGCAGTTTACTATAAATTTACACTAAATTGACTAAATTATTGATAGATGGATGTACCTAAAACAATGCACTTAGATTCGTAACACTTGCGAAACTTGGAAAAGTCGATGGATAAGCATTAGATAGATCTAGTTCCAAGTGCAATAATAGAATATCTACGTTGCAATGCACTTAGATTCGTAACACTTGCGAAACTTGGAAAAGTCGATGGATAAGCATTAGATAGATCTAGTTCCAAGTGCAATAATCTAATATCTACGTTGCCATTATAATATGATTTCAAATTCATATACATATGATTAAAAAGATTGGGGTGCCTGCAAATCGCAGGGATGGGCCGTGGGATCGAGAGAAATTTTCTAAAGGGTACGTGAAGGATAGCCCCACTCCCGATGTTATAAGGGTACACCATTCAAAAAACTCTCAACTCATTGTATCTAATGTGTTTTTGCCGATTTTGTAATGGCAATGAGCATACGGTTTTTTAAACAAAATGGTGGGGACGATTAAGGTGAAATGGCCATAAAGGCGATGTGGTCATAACCGTGTGGCCATTGCCAACGACTGTAATACAGTCTAACCTAAAACTGATCACTGTTACTTCAACACTTCTTTTTTGGGTTAATACTTGATTTGATCGGGAAGTAACAAACAGCAAAGTTTTGCTTCCTGGGAAGCACAAACATTTTTGCCAAAATGTTTTTGGTATTTTTTTCTGAAATACAAATTCAAATATCTTGGCTGTCTTCGTAGATGCAAAGAATATTCCTTCGGAAACTTGTAATAGGAGTATCATAGGCTGCCTGGGTGCAAAAATTGGTGACCTACGACATGCGGAAATTGGGGGTAAAGTGGCCCTTTTGAAAAAACCCATTGACTTGTAGGGTTATATCTCGGGAACGAATGCATATTTTTGCATATATATTACTAAATCTTCGCAGAAATGTTGCTACTGATGCCAAGTACAACAATTATGAGAATTAGTTGACATTGTCGCGACCATCTCTGGGTCACTCAAGTGGATGTCGTCAAGTTTCACATCATTCAATTCGTCATAATATACATATCATGCCATTTGGAATGAGTTGGACTTTTCTAACAACTGCTGAATTCCGGACACTGCTTGTGCATGCTACGGCCTACACTATTTTGCACATACACGACGAATTTCAA
>JABASC010003590.1:0-13805 GCA_019776185.1 Plutomurus gul
CTTGCCTTAGCATTATGAAATTATGACGATCTATAATAATTGTATCTTCCAAATCCAAACGATTGGAGATTTATTTCCCCTCGTTTCAATTTTTAATTTTTACCTTTGTGAGGACTGTCGCGAGTCGCGACTAAAGCCATAATGATTCGGTTTTTTAAAAAGATGGGTTTAATTTAATTGAATCGGATATTGCTTGTTAACGCTTTCTTGTGCATACGAGTTGAATAAAAATGTTCATAAAACATAAAGTGTTCCCCACTCAGTGTTTACACAGCAAGGAGCAACATACCAAATAAAATAGTAAATATTAGGTTCATTTATTGTATGTTTACAGAGTTCAAAAATCGACCATGTCGGCACTAATCACCTTCCAAAGATTTTGGAACATTTTCTTTCTACAGTCAATGCCAAGGGTTCCAACACTCTGTCTGGCTTTAAAAGTCTTTTATCACTTTCAACCAAGTCGCTTTTGTGCAAACCCTCAGATAATGTCTTACATTTTCCACCGGTTATGGAAATGCTTTCTTCTAAAAGAGGTCAACCAATTTTACCGAGACCTCTTAGGGAAAGGATCTGTTTTAACCCAGGTAAATATTTAGCCATTTTCAATAATTTATCCAATGCCTGTTGGAAAATTGAAATGATTCATGTTGATAAAAAAGCTAATGGGTGCAACAAATATTCTAGTACAATCCTTACTTGCTCGTGAGATCTCTGCATCGCGATCCGTAGATCAAGGATTGCTTAGGCCAAACTTCTATGGTAAAATAAAGAGAGCCTGTAGAACATTGGGACATTTATCTGCAGTTTATTGTGTCTTATTTGATGTTACGGGACAGTACATTTTCACTGTAAGCACAATAAGTTTTTTTTATATTTAATTGAATTCATAATACAAACTACATTTGAACCTAAGGAGAAGATCTCGAACACGTTTAAATCTAACAGGGAGCGGATGACTCGCTAGTAAAAATATGGAGCGCATTAGATGGAAGATTATTGGCAACTCTGCGGGGTACCACTTCCGAAATCACTGATTTAGCAGTAAACAACGAGAACACATTATTAGCAGTTGGAAGCTGTGACAAATTAATCCGTGTGTGGAGTTTACAAACTTGTGAACCGATTGAAGTACTTACTGGTCATAGTGGCAACGTTACTTCAATTTTTTTCTGTCCTATTCCCAGAACGTCTTGTCGTTCTAATACACTATTCTTAGCTTCAACATCAACCGACGGTTCCTGTGCATTTTGGGCATACACTGAAAAGCCGGGGCGACATGCTGTATTTCAGTAAGTTCTCTACTGACTACTGACCAACTTACCTATTTACGCCCACAAATTCTTTCGATTTTGCCATATTTTTAGCGTATACAATATCTTGTGTGCATTGCAATTTGGTGCACTTTTGGACTGTCCTAATTTAAGACAATCAATATTATTGTAGACCCAAGCCAACATTATATCAAGAAAGAATGCGGCCGGGTCATGCACAAATGATTTGTGCTTCGTTTTCTGCCGGAGGAATTTTTATGGCTGCTGGAAGCGCAGACAACAATGTACGGGTTTATTACATGTTGGGACAAGAAGGACCCGAACGAATTCTCGAGGTAGAGTGTCACAACGAACGAGTTGACAGTATTTCATGGGCTCACAGAGGATTGCGTTTTATTTCTGGTTCCAAGGACGGAACTGCTTTAGTATGGAGATACGAAAATCAACAGTGGCGATACATTCGATTACAATGTTCAAAGATGCCTCCTGGGTACTCAATTGTGCTCCTTTTAAAATTTGTCACTCATAAGGCGACTTAAAATAAATGTTTTTATAATTGCAGAGAGCCTGCAGTTGTCATAGATGACCCCAAACGTAGACCTAGAGTCACAATGGTAGCGTGGAATCTGGACGATAATCTCGTTATCACTGCAGTTTCAGATTTGGCCATTAAAGTGTGGAATCCTAAGAGTGGGGAGTTAGTTCGCGTTCTTAAAGGTCATCAAGATGAAGCTTACGTGATTGAAGCACATCCGGTTAATCCTAGGGTCATTTGTACTGCTGGTCACGATGGAAAAATAATATTTTGGGACATTGGGATTGCCAAGAGAGAAGATTCTGACTTAGACGCAGGAAAACTTATATTCGAATATTACAATAGTTTAGAGCAAGGGCAAGGCCACGGATCTGTATTTGATTGCAAATGGTCTCCGGATGGTTTCTCCTTAGCTGCAACAGATTCTCACGGACACTTAATTATATTCAACTATGGATCCAACGAAAAATTTTCCAAATTGCCCAAAGAACTCTTTTTCCATACTGACTACCGTCCAGTAACTCGTGATGCTATTACTCTGCAAATTATGGACGAACAAACTCAAGTACAGCCACATCTTATGCCCCCTCCATTTCTTGTGGATATGGAAGGCAATCCTTATCCACCTAATTTACAAAAATTAGTACCTGGCCGAGAAAATTGCCGGGAGGAACAATTAATTCCTAATGTAGCTATAGCCGCTGGTGGTCAACAAGAAGTCATCGAAGGACTGCCAGGAGTTAATCCAAGATCTAATATTGATCAAATGATCGAACAGCTAGCGATTCAGCAAGGTGTTTCGGCGGAACAAAGAAACGGTAATTTGAAGTTATATCTGCTTATGTATTAGTCACAATAATATTTTTTATTTTTGTGGTGACTGTTGTTTCTCGGATTGTAATCATTTCAATTATTGAATGATTTAGCTAATCGCATTTCGGGAGAGCGTGATAGAGAAATGAGAGGGGTTGGCCAACGTCGAAGTGGAGATGTTGAAGGGGTTCGGCAGTCAACAGGAAACTGGCAAATTGGAAATTATGGATTCCGCCGACGAATTGTTGTACCTCCTCTAGGTCAAGGATTACTTGTGGTGAGCGAAAGACTGAGAGCCACATGTGGTGACGACGAAGAAGAATATTATCAGAAACATCGTGGAACAGGTTCACCGGGCAATTTCTCATCAGGATCAAATCCATTAGTTTCACCTACGGACAGTATTACTGGCCGACAAATTAGGTCTAGAAGAATCCGTCGACAGGCTTTGGTAGGTTCTTTACTATAATTATAGAATTTGTTTGTCCAAATCGTTTGTTCTCACTACTAACTGAATCTGAAATTCAGCAAGCTGCTGAAGATAGAAGACGTGCAGAACTCGGGCAAGGAAGTATGCTACAATTGGAGGGAGTGGCAGTACCTAATCCTCCGCAACAAGAGATCTCAGTTAGTCAACAGTCTCCTCGTCGTCCAGTTCCTAGTTCCACAAGCAGATCTCGTCCAACAAACCGCGCACCAGCGAGACATAGACCGATTCGTTTTAATGTTGCGCGTGAACATCGAGAAAACGACAGTGATGCCGAGGTTTGTAAACCAAATACATTACTAGATTACTTTCCGCGAAGGTTAATCATCGACTGATTGTGATAATGTATTGTGCACCAGAATCTTCCAGATCCTCCATCTAGCCTGGACTCATCCTCAGAAGCTGAACTCTCAGAAATGGACACTTCATCCACTACAAGTGAAGAATCTGATTCGGATTGGGGCGGTGGTGGTGGTGGTGGTGGAAATCGTGATCAAGAAAATAAAAATAAGGCCTCTACATCTACAAGGAAAAGACGACCGAGAAATGCATCGTCATCACCACCGTACCATGATTCTAGAACCGATAAGGCATCTGATGAAGAAAGCCAACCTGGGCCATCATCAGAAATTAAAAACGGTGTGCCCAAACGTCCAAGAAAAGCAGTAAGTGCACTGTTAATAAGTAAATGTGTCATACAGTTAATGCACTATGTGATTTTCAAAACATTTTGTACTTGTATTTATAGAAGAAAGCTTCACCTGTGATAGAAGAAAATCTAGAAGAAATACCTGAACTTTATAGACCTTCAGAATGGCTTTCCGAAGTAGTGCCCAAAAGAAGTCCATATTTTCCTCAATTGGGAGATAATTTGATATATTGCAAGTAAGATGAAATATTATATTGAACAAAGTACTTATTTTAAAACTAGTACTCAATCTACTTGTTTATTTTAAAGGAGGGGTCATAGACTTTACGTCGAAGCCGTCGAAGAAAAATCAATATATAAAATTTCGAAAAAAATGCATAAATCGTTACCTTGGGTTGCTTATCCAGATTTGAATGTAAGTCAGACATTCCTGCTTCTTAACGCCAACGTTAAAATCACTTTGGATTCGTATCTTAAAGTGTATCGTAATCGTTTCTCCTTAACATAATATAAATAAGTAACAGTCTTTCATTGTTGTTTCTTTTAAAGGACGAAGAACCTGTAAGAGTAGTTCAAGTAAAATTTGAATTAGAACCTCCTCGACTTGTTACATTAAAGTTATCCCAAACGAATTGGGCTTCGGGAGAATTCACAGGAATACATTTTTTTGTCACATACCACGACATGTCTGGTCAAGTAGACTTTTTAGTTTTAAGACAAATGTACGACAGATCTTTGCGCCACAACTGGAACGAAGGCGATCGGTAAGCCACTTTGATTACAACATTTATATTATTTAGATGTACAAACGTTCCAAATTTAGTTTGCTTAAATTGTGAATTTTATGGATTTAAAGGTTTCGTTGTTTAATTGATCGCAACTGGTATCTTGGACAAGTCTTACTACTAGAACCCAATCCAGAGTCGCCTGATTCCAAATTTTTGGCTTTTAAAATACGTTGGGATAGTCGAGATGAAGATCAATTGAGTCCTTGGGATATGGAAGTAATACCAGACGATTTTGAAATTCCTGAAGATATTGATATAGCCAAAGACGGTATACCAGCGTCATCTGAAGATTTAAGAGGTGGTATGTACGAGGTGACGCCTAGAGATTGGCCACCTCATGGCCATCAAGATGCTCAATGTGTTCGAATCTCTACTCTTGTTGAAAGAGTTATGCATTTAGCAATATCTGAAGCCTTTCTTACCCCTGTTGACCTCAATGTGTATCCCTACTATGCAATGATTGTGGAATATCCCATAGATTTGTCTACAATCAAAGGTAGATTAGATAATAGATTTTATCGATCGGAGCTTGCCCTAAAATTTGACATCAAATATATCGCTATGAATGCTGAGAAATTTAATCAACCCGATTCGGAAATTGTGAAGCATGCAAGGGTCATCCGAGATCTCTGCTTAGCATTTGTCGAGTAATTACACTTTTTTATGAAAAAATCCATGATTATTATTAGAGTTGTGGTCCTATTTACATTTATTAATGTTTAATGATTTAGGAATCAAGAATTTACTGATGTAAATGCAAAGTATCATGAATTAATGCAAAGTTATCAGCATACACAAGAAGAAGCGCGTAACACAAAATTAAATAGAAAAAGAACGAAAGAGCCGCAGGTAGGAACTTCAAGAAGTTTGCGAAGTGAGCCACAACCAGGACCTTCCCATAGATCGGCAAGAACTAGTGCAAGACTTCAAAACACACGTCGACGAACTGAAATGGAATCTGACGATAGCGACGATCAATCAGACCGTCCGTGGAGGGAACGGTGTAAAGAATTGTTAGACAGAATGTGGCAAATGCAAGATGCTGTACCATTTAGGGCTGCGGTGAGTGCAATAGATTATCCAGATTATTTCAGAACTATTGATACACCGATGGACTTGCACACTGTTAGAGAAGACCTCCTGGGAGGCAATTATGAATCGCCAGTGGATTTTGCCAAAGACATGCGTCTGATATTCTCAAATTCTAAACAATATAACACTAATAAAGGAGCAAAGGTATATATAGAGTAATTTTTGCAATTTTATAAAAACATTTGATATCTCAATTTTTCAATAACTATAGAAAATCCTTTATGTAGATATATACTATGACCATACGTCTTCAAAACCATTTTGAAAGTCAAATACGACCCATTCTTGACGATTGCAAATCATCAAAATCAAAGTCTCGCAACAAGAAATCCAAACGTGTCAAACCTTCTAGTGTCACATCTTCGCCAGCAAAAAGTTTACGGTCAACACGAAGTAGCAGACCTCACAATGTCCGAAATATAGAGAAAAATAGTCCTAGGAAGAATCCAGTTCGTTCCGCAGCAACAAAGAATCCATACCTCATTAAAAATGAACCATCAAGTGACGAAGATGGCAACTTGCCGTTGAAAAAGCGAGTAGCAAATGGTCGTCAAGGATCACCAAGAAGAGGGGGCAGTTTTGGAGGAACACCTCAAAAAAGAATAGGAGCCAGCAGACAAAACGGTCATGTTAATGGTCACAGTCCTTCTACAAATGGGGCCGTGGCAGGACCTAGTCGGCCAAGATCTGTAAAAAGATTGCGCATTTCGTCAGGAGAAAGTTACCCAAACGAAAGAGGAAGTAGAAGTCCTCCAAAGACAAAAACGTCACCTGGTAAACGAACTCGTGCTGGTTCATCGTCGCCCAGACACAAAACCAAAAATTGTCCGTCTGCGAGTAAGAAAAGCAGAGTTGTAGCTAAACAAGAGACAGAGAGTAGTGAAGATGAGTTCGAAGACAGCGAAGATATTCAAATGCCAAAATTACAGGTGGAGGATGACGACAAAGAAGATCAAGATTATAATGATGCAGACGATTTTGAGAGTGAGGAGGAATACGATGACTCTAGTTTTATTCGGAGATCGTCCAGAGTTAGGACTCAGGCGCCACATGACTCAGACAAGGGCTACAGCTATGACACGCGCCACAGAGGACGTCGGGCTACCAATTATGATGAAAGTCAGGATGTTTACTCTGACGGTTCTGTAAATGTTGGTAGTAGGGCAAAATTACCGTTAAATAGACGCAGCGGACGAAAAACGTCTGGTCCTTTATCAGAGTTAACTCAATCGTCTAGTCGTAGCTGCAGACGTTCCGGACCACCTGTTCTTAAATCCGAACCTGAAGACACAGACGAAAATACACCAGATGAAGAGGATGATGATGAGGGCGAAGAAAATGACGACCAAGAAGTAGGTAGTGACGAGGAAAATGAAATTGACGATCAACCTGGTCCATCCTCACGCATATATCACGCCAAAAGAAGTAGACCAACCAAGCGCTCATTCGGCCTGAGACGAAAGTGCAAGGCTGTCAACGATGATCAGGATGCTGAATCTAATAGCGATGACGAAGAAGTGACCTCTAGACCAAGAAACATTCGACGTAAAAAACATGTATCTTCCGAGGATGAAGAGTCTCCCCCCGAGAGAAAGGTATTTTTAGCAAATGTGTAATTTTATCAACCTGAAAGTTTAATTAGTGACAGTTATCAAATACCTCATTATGTTCTACAGCGGAGAAAAGCTGCTGGAAATCATCGCCTTCCCAGACGAGGTACAGGAAATCGTCCAAATTACGCCGAGACGAGTGATAGTGAATCTAACCAAGGCGGCGTCACCGTCAGTTCACGAGGTCGTGTTTGTAGAACGAAACCATTGTTAGATTATTAACATAATTAGTAGTTTTTTTTTAGATCTTCATATAGAATGATAACAAGACGTTGCATTTAAAATGGTTATATTAAATGTTACTAAATATGTAGTTTTTACGTACTGATTCAAATACAATGTGAAGAAATACTTAATTTAAACATAATTATAACAAAGTATAAATAAATAAATGGTTAACGTAAATCATATATGTTATAGAGTATATATACATAATATACTATATTGTAGTATTTAATTAAAACGTATATAAATAACGACATCTCAACTTGAAATGCATCACAGTGTACGACCGTATATGTACACACAAGTTTTAGTGTTTTACTTACAAAATCTATAATAGAAATTACATGTTACATGATACCTTTCTTTACATATATATATGTACCACGTGTACCCTTTCACTTCCTTTTTGTTGTCCATTGCTTCTTGTGTATTTAACTGTTATTTATTACATTAACGTTTTTCACATTTGTATTCAAATAAATTTTTTATCTTCACCGAGAGTGAATTACATTGAATGTTTTCTGTGTATAAAACGAAACAGTTTGTATGTAATGTGTATTGAAGTCAATAGCTTAATTTGTATTATTTGTTGGTATTACCCATCACCAGATGTAAATATATGATGTACCGATAAGTATATATATATTCGTAAAATGACAACTTCAATTATCTGCATGTATGTAGGTAAGTTTTCTAAGATGTTTCTATTTGAATTTTGTAAATTCGTCTACTGTTAGATTACCCGTACTTTCCGAATAATGTTTTTAAGATAAGAACGTAAAATTTTGGTTAAAAATGCGACGACGGTGTACGCAGTTAATTAGTGGATGGGGAGTCGAGTTTTAATGAGCCCCGAACGTACACTTGTGCATTTAGTATAGTTGAATAATTGATAAATGTTAGCTATCACACGACATGCCGTTGGCAACTTTCAAAAGTGTTGTGATGCAGAATAAACGAGCTCATTGTCATTGTTAGATGTGTACAAATAAATGTCATTTATACGTAAATATCATTAATATTATTGTCTGCTTACCTGAAGAGACTCGACTTTTTAAAGCTAATGTTACTAACAACTGTCTCATCAAATAAGCTTATGTACATATATGCCACAATATGATCTCGTCGAAGTTGTTCCGTATAATTTCGTATAGATAATGGCACAACATAAACTATCAAAATTAACAATTGAGCTCTTCAAATTTATTCCATCATGCTGGTTTTTGATAGTATTTTTCATGCTTTGCCCCATGAATATAAATCGATAGTTCAATAATTGTCAGTTGTGTCTCAGGTAAAAAAACAAGTGGGTTTTCCGTTGCTTGTATCTATCCAGTGTACTTTCGTACCCGTGTATCCTGTTTCACTGTGGTATGTACTAGGAGGAAATTCGTACTAATAATGCGATAACACATTTAACTGACTACCTACATAATACCTATTGTTGAACCTGTTTCTGCGGGTAAGTTGTGGTCAACGGTGCTTCCTGAGGATTGAGAATTTGGAAATTGAGAGTACGGAAGCCTAAAAACTCATGAGTGATCATAACATAACATACAAAATGTTTGCTTGACTATTTTTGAACGAATTTTGAAATGTTTTTTTGGAGGGCGGAATTTTGGGGAGAGGTGGTTTTACTGTTTGACCTCTAAATGTGGCATCTAGGAGGCAATTAATTCATCCTGAAGGTTACATGAGAATGGAATTCAAGTCTGACCACATTAGAATTGAGATTTGTGTGGCGTGAGAGACACAAGCAAACTCCTTTCTCCAGTCTTTATCCTTTAGTGTTTATACTTTTAGGCCGTTCTGAGTCCACAATGATAATAATGTCATAATATTAATTTGTGACGTCAAGTTTTCCTTTCCTTGAATGGGAAAACACTCACTAATTTCACCAATATTTAAAATGTTGAACTATACTAATAAATACGAGTACAAGTTAAAGACAGATTTTAACCAACACCTAGAAATAAAAGCGTTTAAATAATTAAAATTAGATCTATAAATTTACAGATCTAAACGATAACCACCTTCTAACGTTTCATTAGGCATTGTTTTAGTGCATTTACTATGTTATTGATACGCATAAATATTTCAATCCTTTCTCACTGCCATTTATTCATACAGATCAAAGGCCAACAGCAAAAAGCAGTGCTAACTCCTATAACAGATGCACTTGACTCATTTCTCATCTGCGTCTCATTTAATTTTTTACCATGTCTGCATGTGGAACTAAACCAGCCGCCCTTTAAATGGATGGTACATTTTTTACCCTAAACCATGAGGACGAGGAGATAATAATGGGACGCAGAAACGACGTTTTATAAAACTCCATGCATACAGAATCGATTTTTCACTTTTGTGCTTGAAGCGAATGAGGTCGTTAAACGGTGCAGGCTATTGAAAGTTTTATATTGAGACCATTGTACTGTAGTGTTTATGTAAACCCCACCGACGTTTTTACACCGAATACACCCTAGATTGTAGATAAAGGATTATATTATTCCTTATGTACACTACTCTTTCTATTACAATAATTTCCTCTACTGGTGGCTGCTATCGATTTCTTTCTGATGATCGTCGCCTTGTATCTGTACTATATGTATGTTTTACATGTGTGAAAAGTGAACTCTGCAAAATAACCGTGAAAGAAGTTACACAAAAGGGTGAAACGTAGATGTTTCTCCCATAATTCATAAGCACGAACTCGGGAACTCGACACGGTTGTTTCTCCTGTGAATACCTAATTATGCCCATGAAAACTGAAAGTTTTGGAGAGAAAGCGTGCATTGTATCCTTAGCTTACCTTGCCTTGGCATGTTTATGCTATGCTCGTCAAAAGAGGAACGCTTTCATTCCAATTGTTCCTAAAATATAATCTCTGGAGTGCTACGTAAATATGCACGAGACATTATTATTGCATATTACCATGAAACCACACATTCTAATTCTGTTTACTTTTAACCACAATGGGTTAACCTAATTGTCTACAGGACAAGTGCTATGCATTGTGGTACGCAAACAAAGGAAGAGCATAATAAAAACAATAGATTTAAGATTATAACAATTGTATTGTGAGGATAAAGCAGACGAAATAAAAAACAAATGCCTACTCACTATAATGCTTCTTTGTATATTTTCAGGCTAATACATAAAGCACCTTATGCTCATATAAATGTGTGTGTACTGTGTACCCGTTGAAAACATTTTTGGTGAATAGATCCAACCCGTTTTAAATCCAATCTGCAATCAAACATATCGATAACAATCCTTTCAGGATTGATGAGAATTTGAAAGTCGTCATTCAGGTTGGCCGAAGTGTATACTCCAAAGCCTATAGGGACTACTTGGTCTTCTTCTTTATTACTTGTAATTAGCATGTAATTGTCGTACACCACAATATTATATCGTAATATGTAGGTATAAGCCAAAGATAGTAATGAAGGACCATTTCAATTTCCCTGGAATTATTTCTATGCAGGCCGATCAATAATGCACAAACAATCTCTGCATTGTATTCCAAGTTATTTTCGGAAGCAATAACCCAAGCCAGGAAAACCTTCGGTCAGCATCCACTCTATGTTCGCTGTTGAAAGTAAGCCTGAAAAGGGAAAGCAATGAAAAAGTCAAGTCAAGCCAGTGGCATTCATCAAAATAGTTTAGTGCCCGAATAGTATTCAGGCAGGCTCTCTATCCATTGTGTGCTCTCGAGTTGTCCACTTCGATTCCTTGCCAGTCACAATAATTCCCATCGAGTCGTGGCAACACTAAAAAACTTCTCTTTGGAATTCTTCGTGTGACTCACTCTCGCTTAAATAGGGAAGAAAAAAACGAAAGAAAAAGCAATGCTCTCGCACCATCATCAAATGCCAGTAATAAGATAGTAAACTCTTATCAACTGAAGTGAACTGAACGTGTACGTTACGAGTCAGAGCCACAAACAACCTCTCTCTTCTTATACTTCGTATTATGTAAGGGAGGATACAGGAGAGCCTGTACATACGATTGTTAGGTAATCGTACTCTCTGTGTGCACAGCAGTTAGTAGTGGTAGTGGTACGCGGACTGCAACTCTATGTATAGTAGAAGAACATTGGGGATGTTCCATCCTTCAACTCCTTTCCTACCAAACAACCAGCCAGCCAACCAAGCCAACATTCCCTGTGTACTTGCAACAACAAGTTTATTTTTAGAACGGGTTACGCTCGCTCCTATACTATTCATCTACTACGATCCACTGCCTAAGCCTTATTAAACTGGTAAAATAATTCCTCCTTATCCTCACACACTTTTACTATCACAGTCGAACAAGAACAGGGAATATTCATTCCCATTCAATAGAACGGACGACGACGACGACGACGAGTAGTAGACTAGACCAGACCATCAGACCACAACCACTGACTCTCCCGTCTATCCAATAGTCTCTAAATGCTAATACGGCCTAAACTACTAGTATACACATAACTTAACTCAGTCAGTGTATCCTACATGCATTATGTATGTATATATATATAACTAGGTACATGTTTCACACGGTGCACATTCAGAACCAACCTTTTTATGTGTATACACACACACAGAGAGCACAGGACAATTTGTGAACGAGAACGCAACGAATACACGGCACAGCACACAGAACCAGAGTACCTCAATTGCTATCTAAAAGTAATAATATTCTTCCAAAGTTAGTGCTGAGAGAAACCTGAGTCAGCTACATACATGCATTATAGTGTTCTGTGTTCTGCATGCTGGTGCAATGAAACTCTATATAAGTCTACTACTTACTACTAGTAACTACATGCTATGCATTATGTGTGCGAGCAGTAGAAGTCTATTTATTTCCAAACATCATTAGTACTACGAAGTGGTGGTGGTGCTGCTGCGACTATACTACACACTACACCTTTAGTATATTGGGCTGTGAAGCTGATTGCTAATTTCATCATTACATTACATTCCACCAGAACTGTGACTATTCCATCTTACTCAATCCAATCAACTTCTCATTGTGTACACACAGCACAGTCACTCAACTCTATAACTCCCTTTCTTTCCACCACATCCACACTTATCGAGTAACTCTTTGTCAATCTAACAATAAGTGAACTGCACCAGCCACTACACAGTTCAGTTGACTGGCTGTACGAACGAATAGACAAACATAATATTTATTACGCTCTGTGTGCTATACTTTTAAGTAGTTGTAATAATAAATATATACCTCTCTCGCTCTTCTTACTATTATACCGAATACCGAGTGAGGATCACTTACATATTACACAACAACCAGATATTAGATTCTAGATAGATTCATATAAATATATATATATATATATTATTATACGATTAAGTTATATATATATATTCCAGTTACTGTTAACATAATTATATAAATGTAGACGATTTTTTTAGCAGTGACCAACCGGTGTCCACCAAACCAACTTTACAATTCCATTCATACCAAAATAATAATAATAATAATAAACTAATAAGTTAGAACACAAATACATTCGCCAACTAGTACAAAACGGATACAATACAAACACATTCTAATTTTTATGATTTTGTTACATAGAGATTTTACGCGATATACTTTTCTATATACATATATATGTAGAAAGCCTTTTCAATCTCTTGTCGATGTGCATACGCGGAGGATATATAGTTAGTGTGACAACATAAAACAGAAAACACGGGTGACAAAAACCAGTATTTGTGCTACATAAATTTCGTGAGATTACTATTAGTAAAAGTCGCCCTAAAAAGTTTGCGAAAAAGTCCGTCGACGACAGACGACAAGCCAATGGCCTCCAACAATCTAACATTTCTGTAAATACAATTACATAACACTTTACTCCATTCTTAAAACCATGGGCATGGAGACCTGTAAACAGGTGAGTCATTGTAGCTGATAACTGCAACACTTGTTTCTCTGTCTCTTTTCTACATATTATCCTACTTAAATAATATACATAAGAGGAATTGTAAAACGTAAATAAGTGTGTATGGAGTACTTGTATCCGCATACGGTGTAGACCCGTCGTAAGTAATAACTAGTATACGTACATATGTGCACAGTTAAGTTTAAGTGTATCTAATCTAAATATGTTACACCTGCATAGCATAATTAAGTCGTGCAACAACAGTTGGTATTCAATGCAAATAATATGAATCACTTCTCATAATAATCCGAGAGCTGCCGATTCTCTTTATTTTCAATAAAACTTTTGCTGCTGCAAATAATCAGACCAAACAAAAATCGGACGAGATATGATGTCGACTTAGTAGATGTGTCTAAAATAATACATATACCTTCATGCATTTTAT
>JABASC010003591.1:0-13805 GCA_019776185.1 Plutomurus gul
GCACTTTATGCATTTGATAAGGTTACTCCCTCGATTTTACAACTTTGTGCGATCGGTTCGTATTCTACGCATTCTTAATTCCTAACGATTCTCTAACAGAAGTTTAATCTACTTTTACTAAAATCTCCTGCAACACGTTCCTCAGAATACGTATATTTATAACATCTACACATTCTTCTTAGATAGAAATTCATTTCTAGGTAAGGTCAGAGGTGAAAACGAGAGAGGAAAACGATTAAAAAGTACTGTTGAGAAATACCTGCCTACTATTCTATTACATGGGATCATAATGGAAATAGTATTATCCATTTCATATGAGAAAAGCTTTCACCTTTTTTTCTGGGCTCTTGACTTTCCCACTCCTCGCCTGCAGTGAGTACTTGTTCTGTTGGAAAAATCCACTAAATTCCATCGACGAAATATAAATCAGTGCTGCTGCTGACTTTTAGCTCACAATCAGCAGAGAGCGAGAGAGAGAGAGACTCGATCCTCAATGTTTCGCCTATACTCTCTTCCTAGTGGTAGTGGTTGCTGAGATCAGTAGATAAAGTTCTAATTAGATACTGTCTCTAGGTAAGTATAACTTATCTTCTTTTTCTTTTCAGACAAGCCAAAGTTGTGCTGAAATCGCGGAGTGGAATATAACTGCGTATTGAGACTTGGCTGCTGCCGCACCGAGATCGCTATATGATAACGTTATTATTAAAGCCACATTCCATCCATTTTCTTGTATCGACACAAGCCACCGCATTACTTTACTAAATACTGCTGCACAGTAAAGTTGGTTTGACCATAGTGAAAGGGACAGAATTTGGTGCATTGCATTGTTTGCCCGAAGAAGGATTCGAATTGAACTGCCAAAGTGTATTTCGGGAATAAAAGCGCAGAAATCATGAGTGACATGACGAGTGGAAACTATTCATCGCGGGAAAAAACTACTCAGTGGCTAGAGGATGTATTACAAACGTATTTTACGTACTTGGAGAGGAAAAAGAAGCCACCTGAAGAGTCTTCGAGTGTCCCTCTAGTTTCTGTTACCGTCGTCGACTTTGATATCGGGCCAGGGTTCTCGGATGGGGATGGGCGCCTGTCAACTCTCAGTGATTTGTTGTCCTTACATGTTCGGTTCAAGGTTAGTCGACTATTTATTACCTACTCGCTATTGGAAATTCTCCCTCACTATGTATCTACTATACACTACTATGTATACGTATACGCTTTAATCGCAACTGCTTATCTAAGATCATCCATGAAAACTTTGCTCATGCATTATACACGTATCGACCGTTAATACATTTAGCCAGAGTTTGCTGTCACTTTTATTTGCTAGCTACACTGCTATCTTCTGTTACTCAACTGATAGATGACAAAGTGTTTTATGTTTGCTTTCTTCGTTCTAGTACATGCTTTTAAGACAATCCATGCAGCAGATAGAAGATAGTAGCCACACTGCAAGTGCAGACTCTGTTTTTCAATGTTATAATAATGTGAGCTCACGGGTGCGTAATTATTGAGCCGGGACTCTGTATACCCACTTCACTAAATAATGAGCGAGAGTAGGTAAGAATAGGATATGAAATGTCGACGATCATTAGTCAGAGTGTTTATTAGTCAGTTAACAAGCACTAGTACTATACATACAACTAGCATAGTAGTAGCACTCTCTTGGTAAAAGTGAATGTAGCGGCAGTCAAGCGTGCTTTTTCTGAAGCATCTCTCAAGCAGAGAGGATGAAGTCGTCAGAGAGTAGAGAGAGTAGAATGTTTTATTAAATTCCTTCCTGTCTACGTACTCGTATCTTGCATGTAATTCTTTCGGGTGCTTTCTCTTGTAGATTGGATTGTTGCATGGAGTTTTACTATGCTAACTGATTTATTAAATCCTGAAGAAAAATTAAAGGAACGGATGTCGGTTGTTTTTTTCGTCCGTGCTTTCTCTGACAGGTTGGAAGCAATGCAGAGGAAAAGACTGAAAACTTGATTGTAAAAATCCCACCCAATGATAAAGCAGACCGAGAAATGGCCCAGATGGCTCAAGTTGACAAACGAGAAATCCATTTTTACACTGAAGCCCTACCAGCACTTCAAGTATGCCTTATCTGCTTGCATTGCTATCATAAATATCTGCTCAAATCATAGAATGTGACATTCTCTACTTATTTATGGCTGTACTACCCGAGTTGGATGCTGAAATCAACCTGTCAACCGTTGTTTGTTATTATTGTTACAGTGTAGTCCTCAACTGTCAACCGAAGGTAGGTCTTATATGATAGGCTATATTACTTAAAAAAAGTGTATGGTTAACATAATTAAGTAAAACATTTAATTTTATTCTATTAACATGGAATTGAAGTATCGCTGGAATATTATCACGTATAAATCATATTTCATATATCAAACTATGAGATGTACATTATAAAGTACGTTATTAGTCTCAACAGTTACAATTAATTCAGTCTTTCAGTGTATATAAAAAATTCATTACATAAAATCAACAATAGACTTAAGTCTTTTAGATATTCTTAATGTAATTTTTAATATTTTCGTTCATGAAGTAGGGAAAGTCTAGAGGAATTTTCGATCGTGTGGGTTGATGATCTCGGGTAGTATACAAGTGGTGAAAAAGCGTCGTAATTCAGGAGCTAATATTTGGTCCATAATTCTTGATCAAAATGAATCCTCTCACAAAAATTCAATTTTTTATTGGTCGGACTCAAAAAAACGTAAAAATCACACCACTTCCTTCCAGAAATTCCCAATTGTCCCATCACCTGTGTAAAATATTTGCGGTGTCGCTTCAGACGCAGTTTTCCATTTTTCTTCTCCAAACACTCGATGAAGCCTCAGTCAAATGCTTCCACTAGACTTTTCGCTCCATCCTTGTGTGCTTTAAACGCACACTTTATTTCTCATAATCCATCCTGTCCAACCAGACCATCTGAGGATGCGGCCAAGATACCATAAGGATGTTCCACGAATAAACTTGACCACTTTCTCATCTGAGCTTGCACCGTAGAGTTCACGCGCAGATTCTTCATTTGTAATTCCAAATTTCATTGCCTCAGGTACATTTATGTCATCCCACTGGTTGTACAATAAATTCTTCACGAAATTGGAACATGAAGTTTTAGCTTTCTTCGTGATTACAGTGTGGAAATTCGATGCAATCTTTCTCTTCGCTCTTTCAGCCACTTTGAATTATCTCGCTGATCGCGTGTAGAATTTTCTATCTGAATTAATTCCTACTTTACTTATAATTTTATTTTTGAGCCAGTTCTCCTTCTTCTCTAGACCTGCATCCAGGTCTCCAATGTCTTGGTCAACATTGTACGTGCTGACTATTGCACATTTATTCGGGCAACTTTGCAATCTCGTACGTGATATCGGCAGGGCAATGTGAACTCTTCGCCGTCGTGCTTGCATTTATCATTGAAGCAAATTACTCCAGAATGACTATTTACTTGAGCTGAGATGAGTAGGCGTTGGTTTCTGAAGTGGTTGTCAATAGTTTACAAAAGTTCGTCTTTATTGTTCAGAAGACGAACCTGCATCGTCATTTTTCCTAGCAAATGTTCACTAAGAAGTTGATAAAAGCGCTGCATTACAAATAATAATAAAAAATATTATACATTTTTGTACTATTTAGCCTTGACATGCAAGACTCATCCAAACACATGTAACAAATAAATGTATAATAATACTTAGTACAATGTGGTATACTTAGAAGTGAGTATAACAATAACAAACAACGGTTGACAGGTTGATTTCGTTGGAAAACTTGGGTATTACAGCCATAAATAAGTAGAGAATGTCACATTCTATGATTTGAGCAGATATTTATGATAGCAATGCAAACAAATACTTGTACTTGCTACCAGCGGACATTCTTTTCCCTTACCAATTTTCTTTAGTGCTTATGCAGTATTGTTTAGGGGGAGCTATTGAAACACATTTTTTCTTGTATGTATGTGGCGGATGTAGGAATGGGCCTTGTCTCACAAACTAGAGAATCCAAGGCTTGGTGTCCCCAGATGTTACTTTGCAAAATACCGGCAGGTAATACATTTTATTTAAATTTCTCCCAGATTTTAATTAACAAATTGCTAAATAGGCAATACAATTAAATGATATGTAAAGTGTGTAGTAAGAGTATATAGCAACAATGAAAGCTCAGAATTTAATTAGTTTTAGTATTTAGAGTGATCCTGAATGCAATTTATCAAATATCATGGGAATTATTATAATTTGAGCAAGTTTATTATATACTCTACAGTATTGTGTGTGTTTTATCTTCGTCTTCAGTTGAAGGCATTACTAAATAAATTGAATTCTTCAACATAAAACAGATTCTCAAAGTTTGAAAAGGAAAAAAATCAATTAAATAATACACTAAAATTTAAATTAATTATCTGTCATAAAATGTCCCATAAAATGCAAACATTAAGTAAAAAGCGCTTGCCTAAGTAAAGTTTCTTTGTCGGAACTGAAATTTCCATTTCTGTGGGATCTGATAGCAGACATTAATATGTAGGCTCAGCCCCTCGAAAACGATGGTCCGAATCTGAGTGATGCTGAATCCGTTCTTGTTCTAGAAGACATGAGACCAATTGGGTTTGGCATGAGAGACTTCAGCTGCGGTTTAACACTTGACGAAGCATTGGCAGCTCTGCGCGAAATTGCGGTAATTACATACCTAAATTTTATTAAGCGATTTCTTCTAGTAATAAAATTGACATTTGTTGGTAAGTACACACTGTTTTAAAATGCTTGTGAGTTTAAATGCACGTAATTGGATTGTCTCTTCAGCTTTCTTGAGACTTTCCATTCCGGTTCAACTACTTGGCCAAAATTGTGCTTATTTATGTCATAAAACAATATCACGATTAATTTTGGACAAAAGCTTTATAAGATTTCTTGATAGGTGATTCATGCACTGTCTTGGTCTATGCAAGAAACTACTGGACAACCCCTAGATGAAAAATGGGAGTTTGCTTATCGGCCACGGAAGGCCGCCTCAGCCTATAAGGTAAGCCAGATTTCGACTTTTTCCTCGGTTTCCAGTCAATCGGAAAATTGCCGCTGTGTTTCACTCACAATCAGCAAGAGTTGGCCCGCATGTCGCAATTGCCTGACAACTTCATCTCCAATCTCCTACTCCTGTATTTTATTACTGTCTTTAAGCGTTGTGAAACGTGCGTTTTATAGCTCAACTTATTTTGTGTACTGTACAGGCCACACCATAATGTGCACCGTATTGTTTGAATATATGTATGTAGCAGGATCCCACACTCCTGTATAACTTTCTGCCTCACCCTGTAACTCAAAGTTTGATTAGATTATCGAATCATGCGAGGTTTCTACTTTCTTATACGCTCAGCATCATTTCGTTTCCGAATCTCTGCAGCACGCGTACTCAAGTAAAGGGAGAATATACTCTCAATATAACCAGTCTCGGAAGTATGTATGTGAAAAGAGTATTCTACAGTTACTCTGCTATGTATGAGAGCTATAAATTTGTAATTGTTGTATTGTATTGTATTTTTCACTGAACTATAGCGAATATTACGTATATATGAGACTACACTACATTTGAATACAATGAGCTGTTGTACAACACTAGTAAATACAAGAACCATAAATGAAAAGAGAGAACGGGAATGAGATTGCAGCTATGTAGGCTTCAAAAGAAAGTTTCGACTTTCTTCTATCACTTCAAATATAATAAATATTGTCTTCATGTTAAGTTTTACCATAAATCGAGTGGTGTGCGTACAAGTATACAGAAAAGTAATTCAAATTGATTTTATATTCTCGTAAGTAGGGCCAAGTCATGCGAGACAAATATCGATGAAATGAAACTAAACGATGGTTACTTGTACGGTTGCAGATGATGATAGAGCAGGGGTTTCCCACTTTGGCAGAATTCTTGGAAAAACAGCAGCCGGATGGTAGTGAGCTGCTTCTGAAGTTGAAGGCTCTTCACCCCAAAGCGGCTGAACTCCTTTGTGAGCTTTTGGAACCGCCACCACCTCCCGCTCCGTCGTGTGTAACGCATATGGGTAAACATACAGTGATAATGTAAAATGTTGAAACAAAATCTTGATTCTGTTTCAAATGTACCTTTGAGCTTTTCCCGCAAACAATGACATTACATCATTGAAATCAGCATAAAATTCTGTTATAGATTTCTGGTGCAATAATCTTCTTTTTCGTAAACGAACACCGCCCGACGGATCCGACAATGGAAATGCACCCGGAGAAACGGGGAGCTGCTACACAGAGTGTTTAATCCTTGATTGGCAAATGATGGCTATTAGTCGACCTACTCATGATGTAGCGCTACTTCTCTTTACTTCCCTTACACCAGAAGTGCGAAGAGAAAACACTGATAGATTATTGCAACATTACTGGGCGATATTCCAGGTACGTTGCTTTGATTTCACACACCTGCGATATAGTCAATATATATTTAACTAATATAGTCCACCATAGTATTTGCTTACGAATATTATTTTGTGATTTATCCAATGTTTTTATTGACACAGGAAACCAGTAAAAAGCTTGGATCAGAATTGCCGTTTGACTATGGAGTCATTGAAAATGAATTTAAAAAGAGTCAACTTTTGGCGTTGCTTTTAGTGATTGGTTCGATTGATTTAGCGTTGGATGCCTCTGCTACTGAACAAAGACTAATAGAAGCGATACGCGATATGGCCCTGCAGGACCTCATATGAAAGTTCTATTACTACAAAACCATACCAATGTGTGTACGAGGGAACGTTGAAAAATTCTGCTTATGGATTCGATATTGATAAGTTATTGGATTAAATTAGGAATTCTCAGCAAAATTAAAAATATATTCACTGACAGAGTTGTATATATTTGTTTTAAATGAAAGTTAGTGACTCATTCCTGACAATTGATACCGATTCTCAAGAGAAATTAGACAAATTAAATTAGAAAAGCCAAAGATACGTTCGGTCATTTTGTAAATTTTCAATTTTTTTTAATTTGCATTGATCTTACAAAAGTAGATAATATTTGGGTTGTTTCTGGAACGTGGCACAACCCAAAAACATACTTATCTAATTTTGTTTTAAATCTTTACAGATTTGTTGTAATATGTATCATTTTACTTTTTTGGAAAGGGTTTCCAATATTAAAATATTAATCTGCAAAGGAATTGAAATTTGACCCACAAGAAATTTGAAGAATAAATTTGCGTATGTAGCAAAAAAAGTGAGCCATAAGCAGAACTTTTCAATGTACCCTCCTACACTACTATACTATATGTTTGTAACTGTCAAATGTCTATTTAATTCCAAAAATAATTTATAACAGTCGATGCAATAAATTTACCGACTACATAGGATTCCAAGTCCCATACCCATTTGCAATGTGAGCACACGAGCAGATACTCAACTCACAATAGTAAAGCTTTGAGAACTCACTGGTAATAAATGTATATTCATGCCTAAATATAGACTCAAACAGAACAAAGTACGGCCTGGTATAAGGCATTTATTTTACTTGAAATATATTATTTAGGCTAAATTTTAAATAGAATACCTTACTGATGAAGACTATGCAGAATAAGTACCAATACTTTAGTAATGTTGTGAAAGGATAATGCGAATATACTACTGCAGCACAGCACTTTGAGTGCAAATACAGCTACACTTGAATCATCCGAACCGCACTCCAAAGTTTCACAGCATGAAATTCAATCCAAAGGATCAACCTATACTTTACTCACAAATTTGTTTCCGCTAATAAAGAGTGGAGTGGTCACTTTTAGTTATTTCATTCCAGTCAGTTAGCTATTCGTTTAGGTATACCCACCCTAATTGCTTATTATTCAACGCTGTTCAAGTACACTTTTGCACTTACGTCTATAGATAAGTACCTAGAATGTTAAGTACAACTTTTCATCCAACATTCATACTACGTAATGTACTTGTGCGAATTGGTATTTGTATATTGCATTCCGTGAAGCTTTCACTTTCAATGTTTGATTTCAAATGCAGTATTTTGTATTAGTATTAGGAAAATGCATAGTCTTTGTGTTTCAAGCGTGAAGGAGTTCACCGTGAAGGCTTCCTCAGTCAGCATGAAGGTAACTGAATGTGTGAGATAGGAGAAGGACAATCCAAATAGACGCCGGGCCAAGTGAAAGAAACTGGTTCAATGTCGACTCTGAAAGTTTTCGATCATTCGTGTGAATTTTCTGTGGAAATATTCGTGTCATCTAATGAAGATATTGTTGAATTACTCGGTCCCCAAAGCCTACCAGAGCAAATGGACACTAAATATGAGCTAAAGCCATTTGAAAACATCATGTAAAAAATGTGTTAAGTAATTACAATAATTCCGGAATTCATATTTACAGCCTGCCGAGTTATTGTTTCCTTAAAATTAATACTCAAATGCGTCCACAATTCTTTGTTGCCTGAATGAATAGTGTAGGTTTACTCAGAGAATAATGTTGTTTCAAATGAAAATTTTAAAACGTTACTGTTACAACTTTGTGTTGTCGATTTATATTGTCTGTTAGGAAATGTTTCTTAAGTCTTTTGGGAATACAATGCTTTTAGCTGAAGTATGCACGTACAAACAAGTAGTCAGTATTGGCCACTTGTTAAAAAGTTTTAACTTTAAAACATTGTGAAATTGAGTGGGAAAAATGTCCGAAGTGTGAGTAAAATGGGAAAATGAAACTTAATTAAAAGCGGAATAAATCTTTGTCCCCCTGTTAAACCAGTTGCTACCACTTTTGTATTCATCACAGATCAAATTGTAGTGTACTAATGCACGATGAGTTTGTTTGCTTCAATTCAGGGAATCCCTGGCTTCAATTGGGAAACTTTCTAGCAGTAAATACAAATTGCAAACTACGACAATTTGATGACGCTCATTTCCCCCTTTTCCCCCAACAAATGGAGAATACGTCAACACTGATAGTAGTAGTTGTTTAGAAATAAAAACTTGGAAAATTATTTGCGAGGATGGAAGAAAGTTGACTGTGCACACACCTTTGTTTAAATTAAATGTAACGACAGGTGAATATTACATTGCTTACTAGTTCTGGTTCCAATTTGTCAACTCTACAGCGACCTGTGCTTACAATTAGTATTATTAGCGAATTGACTCTCCAACCAGTGTGAAAGTCTCTAAAAATCAATACTTTTACTTGGATCGAGGTATCCTGTTAGTACCTTTGCGGGAATAGCTTAATTTTTCCAGTTCTACTGGTACTATCAACGGTTTTAGTATAATAGATGTCTATGTATGCTATCAACGGCTTTAGTATAATAGATGTCTACTGTCTACGCTATCAACCAACAAGGAAAAATAAAGAACTTTTACACTAATTGTAAATATTAATATATACAAAGCGTCCATTGTGTATCCACCTGCTAGTTTGTGTCTTTTAACTATGTTTTATTGGTATTGTTTTGGTACATATATACTACGGTGATAGAAGCTTGAATAAATTCCCTGAAATTAATATCAAGGGCTGAAGGACGATGAGGATACATCAAGTAGATGAATACCTGGATTGAAGAATAACTAATGAAACATACAGTTTACACCGTAAACTATGTTGCTTTAGTTGTAAACTTTACAGCTTGAATAATTTGAATCGTTATCGTTCCTAGCTCATCCTCATCCACTCCCTTTTAAATACCCAAACCATCCCTCAGTGAACAATTTCATTATTTTTTATTGTTAAGACTTACACTTCATTTTATTTTTCAGGTTTCAGGACATTAATGTTTTTTATTTGAGTGGGCAAACTGGCTATCTTCAAATATGTAATTACATTTTAGGTCTGTGATTTGGTGATATCGGGACATATGTATAACACACATTTTAATTTACGAGGGGCTCCTATTGTCGTATTTATTATATGTATCTAAAAATACACCAGAATACATCTAAACCGATTTATGACCATCAGTGGCTGGGATATTTTACCTAATTCAAATTCTCAATCAGGTTCATTTTGCACTCGACTGCTGTCGTATGTATTGTTACGCAGTGCAGTTTATATTTTACAGCTGAACACAGGTAAATAATCCAAAAACTGTTATTATTTTCAGATTTTATTGTGATAAAGATTTGTGTACAAAAACATAGTCCATGTGTAGTGTCTTCGGTTCTGCATATCCATTCCTTTTCATTAATTCTATCAACTGCTTTCTTTCATCCTCCGTCAAAAAGTAAAATTCTATTACCCAAATCTGCAGCGGCAAATAAACTTATATGTAATGGCATTCATTTTTAGGGACGTTCACAATTTACTAAAGGGACGAACAAGGGGAGGGGGAGGGAAACTGACACATGCAGGATGATTACATGGGATACTCAATGTTAGAATTATGCTCCACCAATCCTTGCAGAGGGTGCAGGAGTTTAGATAATCTCAATCTGTTCGTTATATAATTTGTGAACGTTCCCCCACCATAATAAACAAGGAATTGGATGGTTACATTGGATGAATTACAGAAAACGTCGAGATTTAACGTTTTCTGCAAAACATTACTGATGAGATCTAAAATTTAAACGATTTACGATACGAAAGTAATTAGGTTAGAATTTCACGACTGGTTTTGGATAATCTTACCTTTACAAGAAGTAATTCAAAAGGGAATATTTTCAAAACTTTCAATTCCATACTTTCGATATCCAAGACAATCACATCAACAACTTCCACTCCAAGTGCAGCTATTATTGAGTATAGTGGCAGACTTTGTACCTCGAAAACAGTGTAGTTAGAGTTAAGCGATTTCATGATTAAGTCATCTTTTAATGAACTGGAATCCGTGTGAGTGTCCACAGATGTGAAATTTGTCTGTACAGTAAAAGCAAGTTTTCAATCGTTATCCCCAATTTTTCATTATGACACTACTGACTTAAAAATTAGAATTACTTAAATGACATCTTTTACCGAGCATTTTAGTTCGAAAAATAAGTGAATACCACGGTGGACTCGTGGTGCGGAAGTTACCTGGCAATCGAAACTCACAGGTTCGATTCTTGCAGTCCATACGAATCTTTTTCTACAAACATTTGCTCACGTACATAGGCTTAAAAATTTGCGTTTCTAACCAAAGTCTTGAGTGTAAAGCGGATTTTCACATATATATTAAAACATACATATTGCCCCCAAAATGAACGTGATGCTGGTAATAATAGGTATCTACTTATGTTGAAGCGTGGTTTTTCAATGAGAAACTTTTTTCTCTGAGTTTTTAACCTTGAGCTCTAGTACTTAAGGTTTTTAACACCATTTTGTATAAGTACGTATGTAGAATTTTGTTGGGCTGCTAATAAAGATACGTATTATTCCTATTGTCAAACTGATTTTGATTATCGAATACTGCCAGCAAGCTCAAATAGGCTGACAGCGAGAGTTCATGAATGCCGCAAATGTACTTTCCTATTTCTCTAAACTTCACATAATACTATTTTTTAGAAAGCATTTTTGGTATGAATTTGTAAAATTACCACTTCCGGGTGAGTTTGAATGGACAGACAAACACCAGCCAAGTAGGCTTTTCTGTGACTCCGTTGAAGTAAAGGAATATTTACAGGATTGCATTCAATTAATAATCCAGACCATCCAAGCTCTTGTTCCAGAAACAATGTATGAGATTCAATTCCATCAAATGCCCCCACTTCAACAAAGAATCCACGTGGCTAAAAATATATACATGGCTGTAGTGATAATGTCAAAACTCTGACGGATAGAATATTCTTGTGGTAAAAATATAATTTGCGGTAGGGAAACACATTTTTAGTCACACTTTGGTACAACTGTCAGTAGCCAATTGACCCAGGATAAAAGTGCTACTTCAAATGTACTCCTAAGGACCGACCGACAAATACAAGTCCAAAGACACACAACGGAACATTATACAGTTTCCCCATTGATTTAATTTGTATGTGGATATCAATGCGCAATGTAATGAGATTCACCAGATGGCGGGTTTTCTCTTTGCTTAGAATGCGTTTCTTTTCTCTCAACTAACTGGTGGCTGTATTGTAATCAGTGTTTATTCGGACCAAAGGCGGATGTAAAAAGCCCAAATCACTATGATTATATGAGAGATATTACTCAACTTGTATTTGCACAGTCTTTCAAAAGGCTTACATATATGTGCAATGTGTAAGAATCTCACATTTGCGTTGCAAAGTTGCAATAAGAGAAAAATGTTTTAAACTATACCACCGGAAGCAAAAACTGTAGCTATCGGTCAGAAACACAAACGTGGAAGACCTACTCTTGCCATAAAGCCTTTGTTGTACAATAACTGACTAGGGGCCTTTTTCAACCAACTTTTATATTTTGTCGTCATTACTCTAATATTTTCATTCCTATTGCACCAATGTTAAATGTTGTGTGTTTAACATCGGCCATAACGGCCAATTTTTAACACAATGAGGATTACAAGGGCTCAAAAGAAGCACAATTGTCTGCTCCTCCGAATGACTATAGCAAATTTTCCTAAGATTTCTTAGATATAAAGTTTTACAAGAATTGATGGTTAGTGGTGGGTACCATTCCATCGGGGAATATTCCATCGACTTCATCATAGTAAAGACAATTCGATCATCCATACTAATTCTTAAGCACCCTCCACCCGTTTTGACATCATGTTATTTTATCATACCATCGAATCGGCATATTCTCGAATAGAATTCACAATTGTAGGGTCCCCACCAGGCGCTGCACCTCTATACGATTTTAAGTTGTATGGAAGTTTTGATGGCGCACTTAAGTAGCGCGATCTTATGATCGACAGCAATTCAGGATCTTTTTGATCCAACTTTTCCAACTCAAATGGGTCAAATATTTGGTATTGCGGTGTTAGGATAGGCCCCTTTTTTGTAATCGGGGTGCTTGTGTACAAGATTAAGGACAATAGTAGAAGGAATAAAATAGTAAAGTGAAGTTTATAATTGCTCTTCGTGTGTGCCATGCTCTTCTACTTTGGACCTATAACATATGATCAGCTGTAATGAAGATTCAATAAACATTGTTTTTTCAAAAATTGAATTAATTGTTTGCAACTGCATATGTATATTTATCTTACTTAACTGAAAACATGCAGAGCTCCAACAAAGAGGACTATCCATGAACTGGATGTAGATTCACACTAAAAATTCTATTGATTTGGGCAAGTAATACTTCAAAAGAATTTGATGAGTATTTTTAGGAATGTTTGAATTACAGTTGTGTCTCTGAAAGGTTTATTTTATCAGGTGTCGAGTGTGGAAATATGAAATTAAAATTAAATATTCATGAAAATAAAGTTTTGTATTACAGTTAATACAAGTGTGGTTACCACACTGTAATAAAAGAAACATTGATATGACATCAATATCTAGGTGGAAACTGCGACATGTGCAAATTTGGAACGCGTGTAAACTTTTTTGGGTCTGTCCATATTACAGGCTTCTATTCTTGAGAAGTGGAGGAGCGATGCCGATGTTTGTTTGACTCGGTTAGTATACACAGAGACCATGCTTTTGGTTCACTAAAAGAACAATATTTGCAGGTTAATTCAATATGTGTTACAGTTCATATCGAAAATCAATACGTATCAAAACAAACTAGTACATATTAAAATAAAACCGTGTCTTGACAGTATTTTCCGTTTTGCAGTGATATCCTAGATCTGGACACCATATTGAACCGATGCATTTTATAGACGTGAAATTCTCCGTCGGCTGACCCTTATTTCAGCAAAATCCAGTAAATGGTTTGGGAAATATCTGTATAATTGTGAACCAAAGATC
>JABASC010003592.1:0-13796 GCA_019776185.1 Plutomurus gul
GCACGAAAACTTTGTCAATGAATTTTTTTCACGTCATCCATGTAAATTTCTTTAAATTTGCACCAAACCTTTATGCCAAAATAAAAGTACATCAGTGAAATAACAAAGTAGTTCAGAACCCCTGTCCATCTTATAATGGGCTCAGTGTACGGAGCAACCTGCCAAGGAACAATGACCACGAGACAATGGTGATACCTATAAAAGACAAGCGTTATATTTATCAATGAGATCTTTTTCAATTTTTAAAAAAATATCTGGAATTTTTCGTACCAATACAAAAATGGTAATGGTTTTTTCCGTAAAACGATGATCAATGTGTCAATCAGTTGAAAGTATTTGGAGATAACCCACAGCATACCCCAAAATGCTGCTGGTCTATTGAAGTTATCCCTTCAAATCAAAGAGACAAAGCAAACAACAAAATCAGATTAATTCACCGCTTTACACACATACACACATGCATATTGGATGACCAAATGTACCTTACACAAACGGAGCGATAAAATCCATCGTTCTCATATAAAATATTTAGGAGCTCCGGAGAAACTCGGATGAATCCTACAAAGCAAAAGCATGCCATGGATATGTTCCAACCGATTTCAAATTTCTGAAGGTCAACCGGTTTCCGGTTTTTCATCCACAATTTGAGACAAAGCACCACCGCCAGATAAACACCACACACATAGTAAGGGAATCTCCAATAGAGAGCAGCTCTTTTTTGAAGCCAGGCCGGGTCGGCTGTTTCAAACCAAAATGCCTCGAATTGGGGTGGATCAGCGTAATGTAAAGGAATGTAATATTTCAACTCTTCCATTGCACTAAAAAATCTAAATTAGTAATCAAAATATTACGAAGAACAACATTTAATTTTTTTTCCAAAAAACGCAAACTCATTTGTAAGATATTAAGATGACGAACAAAGTAACGGTATTGTATTAGTATTCAGTAAACAGTTAGTAAAATTCTAAAATTCCCACCTTTTCCTTGGATAGCGAGTGACTACTGATGAGAATGGTGGTGGTGAGAATCCAAGCAGTTAAAGTTGTCCGTTGATTGCACTTGAGTGGACCATAGTTAGCTTTCCCCACACCACCAAAACCCCGCAACCAACAAGAATTTATTAAATGGTCTAAAAGAAACAACAACACAACAACAAAAATTGTATCCCGCGCCGACGTCAATTATCAAATGCATTTTCTTCTGTTGTTTCCCTTTGTTTCGTTATTGCTGGTATTATTATTCATTGTGACGAACCGTGTGTTTACTTTTACAAATACAATAATTTTATTATTATAAGATTTTCGGTGGTTGGTTGATGCAGACGAGTGATGTTCCCACGCCTTGGTGCGCAGTGACTTTGTATTATTAAATATATTGTTGTGTTGCCGTGAATTGCCGTGAATTGTGTCCCAGAGGCCAGACCAGGCCAGCTCAACCCTCTTTACTTGGAATTAACTAGGCGATTACCATTACTATCACCTTTACCTTAATGTTACGTTGGTTAGTGTATCGTCGTTGTTGATTTTCAATTCTTGTCTCTACGCAAATGCAAAGGGAGTCAGAGTGAGTGCCAGCCAGGCCAGTAAAAAGTGAACAAAAGGATTTCTTCTCGATGACCAAGGTAAATAGGACATGATGGTAGACTTACCAAAACACCTGACATCCAACAATCCAAGTCAACCCAAACTGGCAGACCAGGAAAACTTGATGATCCGCTAACTCTGCTAAACCTGAAATGTGTTGTTGAATGTGTCGAAAGGAAATTTCTGCAACTCTTCTACTGCCATATTCTCCACTCAAGTATTATCTACCACAGGTGCATTTTCCTGTGATATTCTCTTTTGCCAGAAGAACAACTTATAATGCCACCAAATACACAGACTGCAGCAGCACCTGAAGCACAGCAAACGCACGCACCACCAACAATGAAAATGAGATAACGATACGATGATGATGACGCTGTCTCATCAACTGATCCGTCCGGCTAGCCTGCTTTTCATCTCATCTTCACTTAAGAACATACACCATACACTTTGCCAACAAACATTTAATAAATTTCAACAGATGCTCGCAATGTACACGTAAGTAGAATAATTTCGAACAATGAACAAAAAACCGTGGCTTAATTACAGTTTTAGTGTCAAATGCCTTCAGATATGAACGACGGCTACCCTCAATACTCTTTTAAAGAGTTGTCTTAATTTGCGGTATCAAAAATTGGAATAAACTATAATTCATTCCGCTATAATATCTGCAAAATATATAAAATGTATGCAGTTTTGTACATATGAGAATGTATCTGTTTTATTGTAAATTTCCCGTAGACAGTAGAGTGAAAATAATCCTGTTTATTTAAAAATATAGACATCCTTTCATAGTGGAATTTTGTTTGTGTCTAATGTAAATATTGTCGCCTATTGTCAGTGCACACAGTGAGTAGGGTAACAGGGGAAAATGTGAGAAACGGGAAAGTGTATTAACATATATGTACATTTAATGTATTTTCAAATAATATTGCATTTGAATTTTTTCAGTAGTTGCACTTTCAAAATTTTATGAATAACTTGAAAGTATTTCTCAGATTTCTCACACCCATTTCCCCGTTGTTGGAGAGAAAGGGAGGGGATTCACAAATCTTACTTTTGCTGACATAATCAAGGCATAGCCCTTTACGAGATGTCCAATATGTGTGTAGCTCTCTCATGCATAATATTTCATTAGGCTACAATTAGCAAGTGAACAAAACTGTAAATGTACTCTTGAATCAATATAACGTTACAATGCTTTCGTTACTTTTCGGTTCACGCATCTTTCAGTCGCATCTTATTTTGCTTGCTGAATGAAAGCTAGGGAGTGTTGCAATTTCTCTCACAATCAGTAGATTGGTCCATTTTATAAATTGGGGTACAGAAAAATTATGATTCTTTCTTCCTATATAAAATAAATGTGTAAAGGTGGTGAGCAATTGTTCGAGGTTAGCATTTTATGGTTCTTCTGATCTGGTTTTCTTGTCGGGGCTCATCAGCAATCCAATTGTGCGTTACGCCATAACAAAACAACCACTACTACACAATCCCTAAGTCTACTACATAAATATACTTAATACTACTGATTATCTTGTTTGTATGTCCGTTCATCCCTCTCCATCTCTCTCTGTCCTGCTGGCATCATATCAACTCTTATCACTCGTGTACTAGAGGAATGTATCTCATTGTGTAAGTCGTAGCTGCTACTACGGAACCCCAAAAACCAAATGCCAGAGATCACAGATGAGATCACCACAGTGCCTTCAGACTTATCCTTTAATGACGTCATCACTTTTGCGATTTGATTACGGCCAAGTTTAGAGGGTAGCAATTGCAAAAAGGGTTAAAATTGATGATTTAAGGGGATGGAGAAATATTTTACACAAGTTCACTTATTATTGTAGACCCCTTTTTAAGATGAATTATTTAGTATCCAATGTATTCATTCAATATAGTTCACTGTCAAGTGGTATATAAGAATAGGGTCATACATTGCGGGGGCAGCAGGTGCAGGGTACAGGGTGAAATTGAATGTTTGCTACTGAATTCGACAGCTAATCAAAAGAGTTGAGGTTAAAAGAGCAGAATTTCTGTTTGATTGAATTTGGTTGACAGAAGCAGAGAGGATCGTGAGAGAGATACAGGCTTTAAGTTGCATTAGTTGATAGGAGATGGTCGGTCGGTGTTGCACTTGGCGTGTTGTTCGTTTAGTGGCATAGAGAGCAGAATATCTAGTTAGTGGTACCTATATATGTATATACATTATAGTGCATGGCATGTATGTATTATGTATGTATGTATGTATGTAGGGATTAAGGTGGTAGTAGTCTCTCTCTCTCTTTGGTTACAATGTATAAAAAATTATTATTCAAGACAAATTAATATTGCCGTTATGCTGACTGACTAACTGTAGAAGTAGGCTGGTTGATCAGGTGCGTTCTCTATGTGGCTCCTATCTCATCTTCAATTGAATTCATTCATAGACCTTGCAATGTTTTCACCTAAATCCTCACTTTAAAAACTCATTCAACTGAACTATCCATCCCATCTTTTCTGCTGGCTGGGCTACTATAATACAACAACACCACCACCACCACCACCGTGTACGTTATATTCTGTCGCAATTCACTCATTCTCCCCGCACCGCACAACTCAACGTGAATTTTTATCCTCTATTTTCTCTTTTCATCTATCTTGACAACAATCAATCGTGACATTGACGACAAAGTGACCAAGTGAACTGTGAATAGAAAAAACTAGGACTTTGGATTGATTACTCGCGAGAAGGTCAGTAGTACGAGTGTATAGCGCTTTGTCTTTTTAAACTACATAACTGTCATATCCAATTTATCTCGAGGTATTTCATAAGAATTTCCTACAAGGCATTGAATAGGCACGAGGTAATTCTGTAAAAACATATTCCACGAAAAATCGTTGTGAAGGTTTGTTGCAGATATTTTTTGAAAGTGAGACTGTGACGCTTTAATGACGATCGAGTGGGGTGGGGGTGAGTGGGCACATAAATTTGTGAATGAGGAAGAATATTTCTAGAGAAAAAGAACGAAATATTGTAGAGTTGATAAGTCACACGTGTTATTCATGTAGGAAATATTGCATAGAATCCTCTTTAAAAAGTAGGCAAATGAATTTACGGTCAATTTTGTACTTGTTACTACAATCGAGGACTAAATTTTCCTATTTCTAGTTTTACGAGTCTTTGCTATTATTATATATAGTGAGACAGGTGAGTAGTAAAGAGGAATGGAAACAAATGAGTTCTTATGTGTGTGTGTGTTTGTTGAAAGAATGAGTGATCATCGATAGTTTCAGTTGGCTGATTCGGAGTCTGTACACTAGAATATTATTCCTATTATTATTACGTAGTAGGAGTTGCTTACATTTTTTCGTGAATCGTCAGCAATGGTTGCACTTCTAATACATTCTCGACTAGAAAATAATAAGAGAATCAGTACTAAGTCGACCTACTTGTACTATTACCGTGCTGGTGCTCACACTCACATACATATTGTATTGGTAGTCAGTGCACACGCCAAATAGTATGTACTACATCCAAAATATTATCTCTCTCCATCTGCGAAACGATACGTAACTCCTGTGTGCACATACATACATACACGGGGAGAGCATCTTATTTAACCATTGTAATAGGAGAAATATTTTTCTTTATCAAATAATTTATCTCTATGTGCATCTGCATTTCAGAGGTGAATTACTAGTACAACAAAAGAGCTTCTAACAATAATACAAAGCAAAGACTAGTACATTGTGATTGTGTGCAGTAGATTCATTTCATTATTTTAGCGTTGTAGCCGTTTTCTGTACACTTTTCTCAATTGAATGGCTGTACATTAGGATTTTTGTGTTGTGCCTGCACTGGCACTCATTCTGTACTCTAGTAGCACTAGAGCTCTGTGTATGTGTGTGAATGGTGGTCGGGCATCTTTCTTAATCTCATCTGAAGGAATGTTGCACGGACTGACTGGCTTTATTTCTCTTCTGTTGGTTAATACGTAGTAGTAGTGGTAGTAAGTAGTATTCGAATTGTTTCCTCAAAACTCTGCTAACAATCAGTAAGTGTTACTATAGGACGTGTACTGACTGAAGACTCCTCTGGCTCTCTGCTGTTCTTCTGCTGCTGCTGCTAAAGGATTGTAGTCTGTGTACTTCTTGTCTGATCTCGCCTAATCTTCTCGGTAGTAGTGCTGTATCGTTGCCAAAGGCTTGAACATTTCATCGTCGTGTTGTGTGGTGTGGTCAGACCAGTCCAGGTCAGTGTCCACAATTATACCCAGAATCTGTTTACACTGTTCAAATTCGAAATAATCGACATTTTATTCATACACAGTAAGTAGAATTATTTACAAATATTTCTCTCCATCCAGCAGAATAATATATAGTTTTTATTTGTTAAATATGTGAAGGATAAAAAATTCAAGGGTTGTGGTTCTGTTTGTAAACTCATCAATTAAGGAAAATAATATTGCACTGACACGGAGTCCTCCTGTAATTAAGGTTTCGTCGATTCTCCATACATGATTTCAACAGTGATACGGATTTGTATTACTGTTGTCGTGTGTCCTTAAAAAGTGTGTTCGTGCCAATTCGTAATGGTGACTGGTGTTTAGATAGTGACACCTGGTAGTCACTTCGTTTTCACGAAAACTCTAAATTGTGATAAGCGGCAGGCAGTGATTGCGAGTGCGAGTCCGCCAATCGTTAATTTTCATATGTAGTGCGAGATTCGGCTGGAGGTTATGAGATTCTTATCGTAATCGTGCATGCAGCGTCTGTCAGTACACACCGCGTGTGAATTTCATGTGAAAATATTTTATCTTTTGTTGACACAAAGGAATTCCAAACAGTTTTTGGCATTTAAACGTAAAGGTTCTCTAAAGAGAATCTGCAGAAATCTAATCATAGTACAACGATTAGGGCTCCGTGAATGTTATTTGTTTTAGCAGTTTAATAATTCTTAGATATTCCTTCCAGAATAACGTAAACGATTAACGTAACGAATAACGAGCACTGTTAGAAGAACATAAAAAGGTGGTCTGTTGGTCATTTTTCCCAACATCGTTTATAGTGCATGCATACGCAATTTCTAAATTCTATTGATGGCAATGATTTTTTTTAGTTGCTACTTTATTACGACAAAGGATGTTTAAGAACTTCCGCGGAATTGGAATTCCGAATTTTAAGCGTGTCTGTTGCATATGATGCATAAAAGACAAATCTTAGTATACCTAGTAGAATGTCAATTTCTCCTTTTATAATTGCAATGCTATAACGTTAATTGTTTTATCGTTTTTGCAGATGTCGTCGGCGACGATGGATAAAGAGTACGTGGAGTGGCCCTTCATGGAGAACCCCAAATATCAGCCGTACTGGTTCGAGCGCTATGACGTGGAGAAGAGTCGTCGGTGGTTGTGGGATAATTGGACGCTGAGTATTTACGCCTCAGCCACCTACCTAGTTCTGATCTTCGTCGGGCAACTGTGGATGAAGAATCGGCAAGCGTTCAATCTACGGAAAGTGCTCGCCCTTTGGAATTTTTCCCTAGCCGCCTTCTCAATTATGGGCTTCCTAAGAACTGGACCGGATTTGTGGGACGTGCTCACCGGACCCAATGGATTTCACCGCTCCGTATGCGTCAGGTAACAAAAAAAATACGGTTTACTGCTGCTCACTCCTTTAAAAGTAGGATACATAGAATATAAACTTGCAAACTTTTTCTGACCTTTCACATAATCATCCTGGTAATAATACATAACAGTGTTTAAGGGAATTTTATTGTCTGGCCAAAGGATTAATGCACATTTACAGTAATAACGTCTGTGCAATTTTTGTTGTCTGCGAATAGAGCATACGGCTATTAGCTAATTAAGTGTAAGCATGTAGAGAGAGAATATTTAAATGTAGTTCAAGCTATAGTAGTAATTAAGTTTTAATGTAAGGAGAAGTTGCTATAAAATTAAGTGAATGTATAGGTACATGCCAATGTGCAGATATTTACATGCATTCAAGTGCATCACAAAATCGTTCTGTTCTAGCTTCTAATGCGGTACAGATCCAACAATGGCAGCCTATCGAGGTCTCTCATCGTATGTCTAGTATCCTATTATGCAAGACTAGCCAACTGTGCCAAAAACCAAGTTGATTTGATTGCAATATTATATGAATTCAGGGTTAGATGCTCTATGTGCGAACTATTTTTCTTGTACTAATAACAGTAAGTGTTTAAATACAGTTTGTAGCTACTTTAGCTTTAGTCTAAAAAGAGAAGAATAATATTTTTCTCAATGCCAAGAAAATGTATGCACTTATTGTTGATGTACAAGTTACGAAAGGTAAGTTTTATAGACAACTTGCGTAATTTTTACTAAAAGAATGTTGAATGTACTGATGCTAATATAATGGCACATCGATTTGAGGCAGTTACTATTTATCTATCAATTAATAAACGAATTTTCACGTAAAAGCTTGCACTGACACAGGTTTTCTAACCTTGCGTAACAATTTGACTTTGTCAGCGTAAAGAGTTTTTCGAAATTTTGTGCAATCGGCTCAATTTGTTTACTAATACTTATAAGTTAAATGACAAAAAAACTGAATTATTAATTGGGAAGAGCTTAAAGAGGGGGTTTTCAGGATTTCTTTTGTGTTAGGGACGTATTTAGTGGGGGATACCCTAATTCTCCACAGATTTAATTTATTTATACATATCAGTTGTGAGTTGTGAGGACTGGGAAGAGGTACATATGTTATTAGCCCAGCTCTACATTTAATTTCTATTTATGTGCCAGGAATAGGTTTATGTTTTGTAGTAACGCAATATGAGTTTCCACCCTGCTTCTTGTTGCGCAATAAATGTACATAAATACCCTTGACAGTATCAGATTTATAAGCAGACTATTTTAATACATAATGTTTCGCACAGATGAGTGAGTTTTTTTAATTGTTTCTGACTATGCGCTCGAATGTCGGGTCAGTGTGCTATATACCCATTTACATTGATTGTAATGCTTTTCGCAAATGTAGTAAATTCAGTATTCACAGAAACATTCAAAGAAGTTTGCACTGAATTTTTTATTATGTTACGATGTATGTTTTTTTTTCTTAAGGGATTCCCTGAATCCACCCACAGCATTTTGGGCTTACGTGTTCACCCTATCGAAGATGTTGGAGTTGGGAGATACAGCGTTCATTGTTTTGCGAAAAACACCATTGATATTTTTGCATTGGTTAGTTGATTCTTTAAAAATTATAGTTTGCATTATTATAGTTATTACTAGATTTACTATTGTTTGTATTCTATGATGAAAATGAATTTCTTAATAGGTACCATCACATGACCGTTTTAGTATTTAGTTGGCTTTGCTATCCTGAAGCAGAGCCGATTTTCCGCTGGGTTGGTGTCATGAATTACTTCGTCCACTCACTCATGTACTCCTATTATGGCTTCAAGGTCAGTTACCAACTTCCAAATATGTTTGTAGGGGAAACCAATTGCGTCACAAGTGTTTCCGGTGTTAAATTGGCCTATTTGTATTTAGATGAAAAAATATTTATTAAATATTAACGCGATAATTTAACAAAGGGTTCCATTATTTATTCATTGGGATTTCGTAGGCCCTGCAATTTAAGGTACCTCGACAACTGTCCATGATGATTACAATGCTACAATTAAGTCAAATGGCCGTAGGACTTACTGTGAATTTGTATGCGATGTATGCCAAAGGTGAGATTTTTAAAACCCTGTAGTCATTTTGGAAATTTTCTTTCGAAAGAGCAATAATTATTATTAACTTGGTAATTTTTGAATTTTCAGCCAGTGGAGATGATTGCGCGCGTTCTTACGATGGTTTCAAAATCCAAATGGCAATTTATGCTTCATACTTAATCCTGTTCTCGAACTTCTTCTACAAGTCCTACTTTACGGGCAAAAAGAAAAAGGCTTAAAAAACTAAATTAAAGTAAAATATTTTAAATCTTTATCACACAAAGTGTTTTTGTATTCGGAAGAGACTACTTGTCATTAATATGTAGTCGGCAAAATTGTTTGCTTATTAATTGTACAATTTAAGACACTGTGGGAAATATCTAAATTAGATTTCTTTTTGGCATGGGAAAATTGATTTAAAATTAAGTAATGGAGTGAAGTGAATTATGCGGTGAAATTGTAGTGTTAAAAGTAAAAAAAGCATTTCGGTGCATTCATTTTTATTAGTATACAGACTTCAAAACGGAGCTTTCTCAAGGTAGGTAGACTTCTGTGTAATATAAGAAAGCTTTTGTCAGGACTACTTTGGAGCTTTCTCTGTATGAAATTAGTCCTAAATAAATACTCTATATAATATAGCACGTAAAAATACGACGAAAAATTGTGTAATTGAATATTGTACTTGTATATGCACAAATTGTACGTATATTAATAATTCGGACATTGTGTAACTGGCTGTGATTGACAGAATTTTAAGAGACGGAGTGCGAGATGTGGTGGAATAGATGTGAATAGAATTTGAATAAAATGTATAAGGCTACGACGTTGTAATGTACAACCATCTTGTTTAATCAGTACAATGCAATTACTACGATGTTTCTATAGATCTATACATATTAAATATTTTAAAATACTTATGATTTTTATAGTGAACAAAACTCTTGGAAATACATTTTGTACATAGTGTGGGGTGTGATTTTGGGGAATAATAATACTACTATATTTCTAACCACGAATGTATGATAATATTATTATTTGATTATTTATTCTGAGAAAACTTGCCCCAAAACACAGAAGATAAACTTGGAAGTGGATAAACAATTATGAGAATGAGAATCATTTTTTTATGGAGATACGTATTTATAAACCAATTGAACCTGGAATACTTACTATATACGAATCGACATTTTTGAGGTGAGAGAGCCAACTCAAACACAATAAAAAGTGGCGAGGGGGGATTGAAACACTAATTAGATCATTATATAGGTAGACTAATGTCAATATGTAAACTACCGCAACGCTAAGTATCATCGTGGCAAAGACTGCAGACAAATTATACACAGCTACAGTACAACTGCCACTCTAGAACGATTGGTTCAACGTTTATTCAGGCGATAACAAAACGTTGAATAACAAAAGCCCACTCACAATCTGTACAGTGTACAGATTATTATAAGGTATATTTGAACTTACTTAATTAACTAAGGTTGATTATTATACAATTCATTTTTATTTATGTGTCTGACCGCAAGTGGAGACACAGAGAATAAAAAATACAGTCTGTACTACAAATTAACATTGAAACTACAATTGTTAATACTGAAGAAGTACAGTAATACTTAATACTTACACAGGGTAATGAGTCAGTAATAGCACTAATTTGATCTTACACATGTGAAATAGAAAAACCTATAAATTATCGGATTCCATTTGATCTTACACAGCAATTAATAGGCTATATACCAAACCTTCAAGGAGGATTCAGTTGGCAGTCCTACCCATTGCTGATCAAATTCAGATTCACAAATCCTCCTGCCGTACCCATTCTCATACACATGATAGTCATGATAAAGATGTCCATCTTCAAGGGACGGCGGAGGGTTGTCCCCGCCCCCTTTGTTGGGAATAGCAGCAATCCGTGTACGTTTGCAGCCTTGTCGTTTCAAAACAAATGTGCCACCCTTCTTCATCTGCTTGTGGGCGGTTTTAAGTAGATTATCTAGGTCACCTTGACACAATTCATATCGAGCTCCGCAAACGATTCCAATTACAACAATCTTAGGATTTACACGGTCTAAAGCCTTGTTAACACATTCCCAGTCATCGGCGTTACATTTAAAATCAAAAAAGACTAATTTGTCTAGCTGCACGACTCGCTCACCCACAAACTCGCATGTGCTGCGAATAGCCATTGACCTAACACAAATAGGGAGGGTGTCTAAATCGAAGGTCTCATTCGTTGTTCTGACATGGATTAAGTTGGGGCACTGTGCGAACCATGGAAAAGCACCACCGAAACACAAGGATTTTAAATTCAGTAACCTACCATTCGCAGAATTCCTCAAGTCAGTTACGCAGCTTGTATTCAATTGTACAACTGAAGGGGGTAAATCTGAAAGATCCAAGGTCATCTCCAAAATATAAATTCTATTCAAGATCAAATTGTTATGCCAGCCAATTACTTCTGCTGCCTTTGAAAGAGCAAAATATTCTAATCTTAAGCAGTGCGTCAAATCCAGACGAAAATATGATTTGATACCGAAAGCAAAGTCTAATTCTTTCAAATTGGAAACATCGATATACTCATTTAGATCCAAAATATCATTTTTGTTCAACCTGCGCCCATTTCGTACACCAGTGACGAAGTGTGCGCGAATCTTTGTGGGAGCGATACGTCCATCGTACACAATACAAGTGTTGTCGAGAAACAAACTTTTAATTGTGCCAATGTAACTGAATGGAACGATAAATTTAGTAACATCGCTTTTAATATCCAGCTTTAAAATATTCAGTCCCGACCACGTGCTCACATTGTATCGCTTCAGTTCAATCCGCTTATTGTCGTAGATAGTGATCTTTTCCAATATCAATTCTTTGATGATAAACTTCCAATCATTGAAAAATGCTTCCAACTCGTGTGCAAAAAAGTGGCCTTTCAAACGGAAGTTCCTTAGATAGATCGCAGGCAGAATTGGGAAGATTTTGTTGAATTCCTTCAGCTGCTCTAAATTGTCATTATGAATGCAGCATACACATAATTTAATAAATTGATTTTCAGAAAGTGCGTTCCACTTGGAGCTGACGAGCCGACAGGATTTCAAGTCTGAGAGAGGCAGATGCGACAATACATTCCGCAACACCTATGAAAATATTTTGAAATCATTCGATTGAAAATGTAATTCCAGCAGATATCGTTGTTATAAATGTTCTAGATTTGAAAATTTTACCAAGTCGTTGGCAAACAACATGTTCATATTTTGGTGGTCCATTATTGATATTGCGTTCGTCGGCGGATAGCAAATCTATTCAATGATGATAATATTATTTATTAATTATGCTCTGCCTTAATGGAGAAAAATTCTTTGCAGTAGCATCGTTAATATTGAGAAAAAGTACTACTAAAAAATGTGGAAAATCTCGAGTGGGTTTTGTAATTTTTTGTAGCCCAATTGTATTGCTGCAAATGCTATATAATCCCAAAAATTCATTATGTAAACTTGCGGTTTAGGCCTTTTATCCGGAAAATGCTTTAAAAAACCGACGAATGACGAATCTACGAATATCTGCCCACATATTGCAAACTACAATTTTTTTCAGATGTAGATAAACAAAATTTTAATAAAAAGAATCCACCAGTTTTTCAATTAGATTTTATTTGCCATAACGTTTAACCCAAATGTGATTAACGCTTGATGATGTGTAATTAACTTACGAGTTTTTAATAAGAATTATATTCTTTGTTCCCACCTTTTGCTTATTATATGCTATTAAGTTTCTGCAGTAGTATGTATGTATGTAGATGAAATCGGCACTGTATATATTACTGAACTCCTTGATTGGGAATGGGTGCGTTTGTTAATTATTTTCACTTTAAATTTAAACCACTGCACAAAATAAAGTTCTGCTTCCGCAATTGCAACTCTATGAATGGGAGACGGTTTAGAAATGCATTCATACTCGACGGTATCTCGTTATTTCAAGATAGTGACACTGTAACTGTAATCTGGAGGAGAAACTCCTAATAATAGCAATATTTTGGATACATTCTTGTACAAGCGTACCGAAGGAAATTATTGAGGTCAAAAGACTTATTAAATGGAAGGGGCTAATCCTTTCTATCTGTTTCGGTAGTAAAGAAAGGATTTTTAGATTTTGTCCTTCGAATGCTCCCTCTAAAGAAATGACCGTGTAAACTATTAAAATAATTTTCCTCTGGTTTGTGTACGATACAAGTTATAGCAGCACTTCTGAAAGCCATAATTATTAGCACAAGTAAAATATTTTCAAATTTCTATTTTTATTTATTTAAAAGGATGAAGTATGTGCGTCTCATTCGTCGGGTAAGAAAACTTCATTCTACCGAACAACGCTCTGGATGAAAATTTTTATACATTTAATACAGGTACTCCTTAACAAAGGCGGACACCTATACACAACAGAATGAAGACATTTTTATTTAAGGTGCACTTCACTACTTTATCAACTTTTCGCATGGTCGTCTATCATCCTGCCAACTTCGCCTGGGGTGG
>JABASC010003593.1:0-13792 GCA_019776185.1 Plutomurus gul
CGAGCGCAGATGAAAGAACGTGTCATAACTGCGTCTTCGAATTGGCTCATCAAGTTTAAAAGTTATGCTTTCATCTTGAAACATGCATTCCTTCTACAGTTAAGTTAAGACGCATACTTTTGAACTTTCATACATAATTCTACGGAAATTAAACTTTCGATATTCAGAAGATCGATGGCATAATCTGTGCAAAGTCTTGCGGCATTCGCTCTCGAACTATGAAGTCAGTGTAAAACTGTAATGCTCTGTAAAAACTGATTTATATTATTTGTAGAGGTGGACACTTTTTGTCAGTTAAGTAACAATTACTTCGTACGTTAAACAATAGAACTTTTGTGACTATAATGAAAATTCACCGAGTTATGTATAAGAGAAGATACGACTATCATTATTCCTCTCTGCTCTTGTCAAATTTCCAATAGTAGTGACGTTATACAAACAATTTATGTCACAGTCAGCTTTCCAGAGATACCCAGTATATAAACACACCTTTGTTTTTGTCAATTTTGAGCACAGCACTTCATTTTCGCTAAATTATTTTACTCGTCGACTGCATATGTTAATGAGATTGACGTAGCACGGACCATCAGAGGAGTCCAGAAAACTTAAATGAAAACTTATACAATGCAACATGCAACCTCGTGATTATTGATGCAATGTCTGTCTTGATGGTCCTTTAAATTTGTCATGCTGTCATCTAACTTGAAGCTGTCAAAGTAATTCCAAGTTAAACTGCACGGCCCAAATCCCTTCAGACTCATGTCAGCAACACTAAGGTAAACAAGTATTTCCCTTCGCTAATAATTTATGTATAAATAGGTACACATTGATTAATGTTACATTGAAAGTCAAAGTCGGTGAGATTGCTAGTGCTTGACAGGACAGTGTAGCTTCAAGTTCTAGACGTACACAGTAGTACACAATGGAAGGACGATGAGCTTGTAACATTATTTAAGCTAATACGACTTGCATGAAGCCTGATGTAGGATTGAATATGTATTGTGTTGGAGAACTCTACCGGTAGTACGTAAAGCAGCAATTACTATTATAATCGACTGAATTTCTTTCGCATCTCACGTCAGCATCCGAAAATAGTCGATATTACAATCTTTAAAGTTTTCTTTCCATTAAGTGCACTGTGGTAAGGTACACATCTATTTAAGTGATGTAATAAATAAATTCTTAGCAATGTCAACATTGTAAAAGTAATGGAATAGGAGTAAGTGAAGGAAAACAATGTTGCTTGTCAGGCAAAAAATTAACTTTGCAATGATGTACATCGTACATCACTGGCATTCTTTGTATTGGTAGAACAAAATGAACCTTCATCAAAGTGCTGTTCAGCAACCTACAACAGGCTGCATCGAACAAATTTCGGCTAGTCTCCTTTCCAAAAGCGACCGAGGACTGCCGGAGAAGTCAAGTTTGTAGATCGAGAAAGTAAATGAAGTGTGCTTGTACTTATTCTATAGTTGTAGTCTGCAACTGACCTAAAGTTAAATAAATTATTCGACCTAACAGAGCAAATTTCATTAGTCCAAATGAATCCTTTAGCAAATGCACATTAATAGCCATGTACTTGTCTTCTGCTAAAATCTAGCAGAGTTGCTTCGTTCTTGGTGTAGGGGATCCTACGTGAGCAGATTGCCAAGAAATATTATGGTGCTCTACTTGTAGTACATATATGGGATACGATACGAGTGTGCAAACAAGAAATTCCGGGAAACACGGATTATTCTGTTCACAGAATTTCCTGCTGATTGTTGTAACATGAAATTGAATACCAAAGCCAGTATTTTCATCTGCACGTCATTAAAAGGCCAATTTGGGTCTGACAAATCTGGAAATAGTATCCGTGCCTACATTAGACATGACATAATATACAGAAATAATAAAATGAAAGGAAATGCTGACGAAGAGCTTTTAATTTGCAAAGAGAGGAAACAACCACTTGACTTATGAACTCGAAACTTAATTAAAGGAAAGACTGCTCTGAAATCTGAGGGAGGCAATGTTCTGTATGCCTTTTATGCCTTCATATTATTAAGTTTTATAATAAAGGCTAACCAAGTTAGCCGCTTATTGACACTTCATAATACGGAATGATTCGAGTTACTAATTATGGAACTCATTGCAGGATTGTAAGGTTTATATAGTTAATAGTGACATATTATACGAAGGACATACTACCACAAAACTTTGTTTCAGTTCCGGTTTTGTAGGACAATTTGCAGGGCAACTGGTCCAGATTCATAGCAAATGGTGACGAGGAAATAAAATGACACTTTAGATTCTGAATACTTTGACAAGCCGAATAAAACGTTGAGTCTATAGGATGAAGCAAAAGTTCCGAGTTTTCCTTGTATGTAGTAACTATTACTATAGTCCCACCAATGTATGACAGAACAAACTTTTTTCCTGTTTACTAAAATGCACGAAAAAATTTTCAAGTCAGCGTTCTTAAAAAAAGTTGCATCTTACTATTCAATAATTAATTTAATCAACTCTTGCTCATGAATAGTAATGCAATGTGCATCGCTGTATTGTATGAACTGTACGTGTTGACTAGTGAGAACGGATAAGATGAAAAAGTAGGTCAGATGCGTTACATTGCTAATGAAATATGCCCAACTTTAGTCTCTTTCTAATCTGTAAAAATTCAATTTGTAACATGATATTTAGCATCTAATTAAAAATGTCAAATTAAGTTCCAATTTATTTAAGGGACGTGGTCACACTTTTCTCAGCAAAGGTGATCCTAAGCTGGTGACGAAACGGTGTAGTTCAAATGACTGTATCCAGATTGGGTTTTTGTTGTTGAGCTAATCCCCATTGTTTAAACTTAAAACAGTATTGATTAATCAGTGCAAAGGGTTGTTTTTTTCTGAGGAAGGGACACAAAGTGGGCGGGTCGGGTGTCGGGTACCTTTCCTAAATGTTTATAATATAAACCCTGTGCACGATGCTTACACGTTCAGTGTTAGGCATAAGAAGTCGAAGTTTGAATTTGAATTAAATATTAGTTTGAATTTCAAAATAATATTTAAAATGGACTGAAAAATATGTACCAAGTCATTTATCAAGCACTAACCACCTCATTTATGTACACTTTTGCAAATATGTGATTGCATATAAGTTAGAACGTTCTTTTCAGTTATTTAAATTGCTCAAAAAATATTATAAACATAATTAATTGCACTTTGTATGTATAACTATGTGAAATGCGTACTGTACTGTATTTCGTTAACATCGACTTTAATTTTTAGTTTCATTTGACCGTGTGTATATTTCACACATATCCATGTAATGAAATTTAACGTGGCCATTTAGTTGTTAGTAACGTGTAGGTAGCATTTTAGCTTTTCCTTTCATTTTATTATTTCTGTTTATTGTTTGTAATGTAAATAGGTTCGAATACTATTTCCAGATTAATCAATAGAAGTAGAAGTACACAATACAGATATTGTGTACATACGTCCTTAGTCCTAGCCCTTTATGCTTCGAGTCTGGAAACGAGTGCTGAAGTATCACTTTTCAGCATGGTATACTTATTTTTTAGAACTACATAATTGGACTAATCCTTTCCTTCCAACAGTGCATTTACTACTGTAATCTTAGAACAATGTAGTCACATGTCCGTATTTTTTCATTTAGCATTCACTATGTATTTTACGATCAGTATTGAATTGATGTCCATCTGGCTTAAGTCTGGTAAGGAATTAAATAAGCTAATTTGATGAAGACATCTTTAACTGGATGAACCTATAAAGACTGCAAACCTGCCTAACTTTTTATTTGTCATAACAAATACGTTGTACTTACAGAGTGGGTGAAAGCGCCAGCTGCGATTAAAGTGCTCACTTCCATTTACATCGATTGATCATTAGCGTGAGTACACGCTGTTCCTTGCTCATTGTACGTAGAGCAATATTTTCATTGTGTAAATCTAATCGAGCTCATTTCTTTAGCTAAATGAATGGTACAATAACAAAGAATAATGGAGGCTGTGTATCATAACACGAGGCACGAAACAAGTATATCACCGTGATTGGTCATCTGAAGAGGAAAGAGCAAATCTCTAAAGAAAACAATGAGAGTTGTGCATGCTTCCGAATTCCAAACGAGCTAGGGTTGAGCAGCTAGCGAAACTACTTTCAGGATTTCTCAAGATGAAGATAATGGTAGTATGTCATCAGGCCCGTATCTGTCTTATGTCCTGATGCAGAACCTAAATGCTTAGGTTTTGTTTCAGCCAAACGTTAATGTAAAGCTTAAACAGCTTGTGTCTCGAGACAAAATCTAAGCTTTTCATATCTTCAATATTAATTGAATGGCCAATGAAACAATAAGGTTTGCCTAATTTTCAGTCTTATTTTAACAATGGAGTAAAAATTGATTTTATTGAAGAATTTAAGATAATTCGCCGTTCTGCCTAGTCATTTACAGAAATAAGGGATTCACCACTCTGACGCAAACATGTAGATATAAAGTCAGTGTGTCAGTCTGGTACAGTGCAAACTAAATTGAACTGACTATGTGGTAAAGTCAAGTGCAGAGTTCTCTTTTGTAATACGAGAGCTTTCAATGTTAGGTTTCCAATATATATGTTAGCGACAACAACCGCAATCTGTCCATGCATCTAATGCTTAAGACCAATTCGACAATTTGCATATTTCTGAAAACGCCTTTGTAGTATAAGAACTGCTCTAGAAAGGGAATGACATCTTTAGTGTTGCCATACCCCCTTTTTGCTTAACAAAGAATTTCCAGAAACGCAACTTCATTCTGTTCTGTTTGTACCTTTCCCAATAATAGAACGATCTGGAGAAGGAAAGAGTGAATACAAATGTGTGTAAATGTGCTTGACGACTGTAGAAAAGGAATTGAAGCCCAAGCTGTTCAGTATAACCAGAGAGACTAAAAATGTATTTATCCACATTGTGTGAAGACATATTTGAAAAGCACTTTGAGTAAGAAGTAAAGAAAAGCTTGTTTGAGTGTAAAAATCTATTCTGCTCAATTCGAAATCCCATCTCACCTTTGATTGTGCGATCTAGTACATATATAGAATATAAATCTGCGCTCAATTAATAATTCTGTATCGTATTATAGCTGAACCCCATACGCGCATACAATAAACACACATAGAATGAAATCTTCGCCGATATAATAATACTGATCAATACAAATACTCAAAAATTAATATATTTATATCAAACCAAAGAAATGCTGACTGCAAAATAAAATTCGGATGGAATAGGACTTGCGTTTTTAACAAATATTAACTATCATTAATATAACGAAACGATAATAAGTAAAAGTACGATGACAGTAATGTTGAAGGTATGCAGAATCTTCCATGATAATTTTGAGTGTATGAGTCATAAAAGGCAAAAAGTCTTATTTGAATTTTTTGAAATTTCTACCTACATCCATAACGCAAAAAAGGCATTTAATTGGAAAACAGTTAACTAAAAAATTAAACTGTTAATATTCCAAAGGATCATGAATTCTTCAGACGAAATGAGCTGTGTAATCGTAAGTGCGAACAAGGTATTTCCGGCACTCTCGAAATACAGACTTTTCCGCTAACATCTTTGCACGATAAGTATATAGTACGTACATTTATAACCCACAACGGCGATAGAATTACATGGTTCACTTTATCATACACGAGCTGCTCTAATATCACTCACAAGAAACTAATATTATGTAGGATAGAGAATAAATCCTTGAGGCCAATGCATTCATTCTGATGCAACACCATCACATCATCCTATCCAATCCGAATAAAAACTTCCTTCGAGGAACGGATTTGAAGATTCCATCTAGATTTTCTATCATACTTTGTGATGGGACTACACTTCAGTTTGACGACATGCTTCATTTAGGAATCCTAGAGACGTGACTATATGAATGTAAGCGTCCTGGTGATCCCTGACTTCATTCTCTGCATGACCTCAGCAGCTATTTATTATGTATCTATTTTGGACAACCAACGAGCATTAGCATGACCTCACGGGGTACAGTGACAGTAAAAGCTGAAATCAATTTCCTTTATTGATTTCGTGGGATCCGAATACGTTTTGTTGTATTTTTTTTAATAGAGACAACGTTCCCATACAAATGTTAGAGATCAACAGATATTCTTGATTCTGTAGTCTTATCATTGGTGCACGTTTTCAGTAAAATGTAAAATTACGAATTTATTTTTTACTATTTTACTTTAACAAAAAGATGACGGTGGTAGAGAATCTGAAATGGCCTATGGGTATCATAGGATATTATCATCTACGTATTATGACTGGAAAGCTGCACAGAAGTATTTTCATAGAAACAGCGGAGAATACATAAACGATTCCTAGTGATACGTTGTTTTGCATTCACTTGTTTATTGCAAACTCTAGATGTACATATAGATATATAGACTGTACAATATTACTCTTTGATATGTGCAGTCTTTATACTATATATCTAGTCTGTGTAGTGGATTACACTTTGTGGTGTCTGCGAAGATGTTTTTTATTAACGCTTCCAGCGCCTTTCCTATTTGCTTGTGAAAGTTTTAACTTACGCGAACGGGAATGAACATGTAGTAGCCGTATGTAGTAGTTCTTAATTAAATGTTGTAAAGAAAGCAGATTTCTGAGAAAACTTTATCCTCCAATAATTAAATAATTGTTATGAATTCTGCTTTCAGTTGGAAGCGTATAATGAGTAGCATGGAAAGCTTTAGATTAGCACAGCGGCTAAATGTACTCCCCCTCTAAGCCTTTTATATATACACAGATTTACTATTAGCATACCTTAATGAAAATAGGAAAACCATTTTATTTAAAGCATAGCAATTTCGCCACTTTGAATCGTAGGATGACTCCGCTTCTGCTATAGTAGCCAAAATGTAAGAAGTATCTCCAACCGGGGTACTACGTCACTACGTGTATGAAACTGTAACTTTAGGCTCAAAGTCTTATCTTCAGTTTCGCTCCTTTGGCCTTAGTCAAAGGGCAGATCACAACCGCTTTATCTCTGCTTTCACCACACAGAATCCTTATTTGAAATGTACAAACGCAAAATTTTAAAGACAAAATGACAGTGTGCATTCATGTTCATGTTTAGTCTAGAATGCAGCGTACAAAGAAATCTTGTACGTTTTGTATCTACCCAACATCGAATTCATCATAATGCTTTTATAGTTCTCAGGCTTCTTTCCCCTGTTTTCCAGTTTCATGCCGTACACACTTCAGAGGATTTCATGGAATACACTTTTAAGTTGGATCATTTTATGCTACCAACATCGAGGAACTGTTTTATATAAGAGCTTATATGGTGCACTTACGTCATCTCAATCTCGTCTCGAGTTTTAGCATCTTGTTCCCAAAGTGGTACTTACAATTAGTTTTACAGCACATGTTCTTTATTGTTCGTTTACTAAAGAAAATGTTTTCTTAGGAATACAGAGGATTTAATTAAGAAGCTTACGTATATTATATCTAGGGTTTTTTGAACAAAGTATTACGTAGACTCAACATGTACTCAAACGAACTACATGGCCTTTGAACATGCGGTAGAGAAAATCTAAACGAATCTGAGAAAGGTAAGTAGTAGGTATTTCAATAGAATGACAAAGAATCTGCAAAACCGTTTTATTATATGTACCTACAGTAGAATACTACTACAATATTAGTCATGTATAGGTACTGTAATTCGCGATAAATTTATTTTTTGCAGAAATCATATAACTACAAATACTATTTACTACAAAAATTCAATTCAGAAAAATTCACTTACTGTATAAATGTGATGACGCCGACGGTGGCCACATCACCTTCAATTTTCTTCCAGGAGTTTCTCACCAGTATCTTTTGGTCTTCGTTAAGATATTCGATAGGTGCTCCATATAGTAGAAGTTTTGCTTGACTGACTGTAGAGTGCTTTCTGGGTGGCACTTGGTTCGGCGGTTGACTTGGGTCACTTACTTCTGTCGAGTCACTTTTCACAATCGCGTTTCCCATATTTAATTATTTTCTTCCTCTGGTGGCAATAGATTCAAAACAACGCTTTATCAATTTACCGTGTTAATTTTTTAGTGGCTGAAATTAAGCTGTCATATAATGGATGATGTTTACACGGGGAAATTCGACGCAGTATTAAGTGAAGCCCATTTACGATGCTGGCATTGAAAGTATAAGGCCCGACTAAAAACTAAAAATTTATTTTTGGCTTTCTCAGTTCAAATTCATTTAGTCTCACGTCTGCAGGCAGATCAATGTGCTCATGCGAGATAATAATGTTGAGGATAAAATTTCCCGTGGTATGTACTTCTGAACAGTATCTTTCAAAAACAGCCCATCATCAAGTTACACGGAAATTGTTTGTGGGCATGTAAAGATATCTTCTCTGTTTACAATTCGGTATAACATTTTTACATTTTTAACACGGGGTGAGCTCTGTATATAATAGTAGTATCGTAAATCAATTTCCATCAAACAAATAACTTTTTCCTGCCTCGTCAGACGCCAGGATACACTCAGGTTTTGTCAAGCCAATCCAGGGTACTATCTGTGAAAGAAAATTTAAGAGAAAAATCTATTTTCAGAATAGGACTAACAAAGCGCACCTCATCGCAGGCGGAAAAGTATTTCGCCCGAGGAAACCCAAGAAACCTTATTACCGTAAACAGTAAGCAGCATTATTAGCATTTCGCACACTACACTATACCAGTGAGTATTGTTAGTGCCTTTGAAATGGTTTTGGTTAGGAGTTAGACACTCGTTATTATTAAGAGCAATAGAGATTTAGTGCGCAAATATATTATGTCATAACACCCAGTGGAAAGTTCACTTTTTTCCTGTCGTATTCTTTAAGTGTCACGATGATGTAAATACGATTTTTTGTTTGCACTTCTTTCCTTTCCCCCGTTTGCCAGTAAACTTTAATGGCTTTGTTTGGGGGGAGGAAATTGCTTTACTAGCAACTGTTTGCGCAGACTAAAGTCTTTGACCTATTTAACAATTGTTGTGCGACTGATACTTGTGTAAATATTGGAGGTTACTACTACTGCATGTAGTTTGTGTACCAAATAATAATACTAGCTTGCTTCTTGGCCAGGTACGCTTTTAAACCGCCACACCCACAGCAAATTGCTGAAAAAGCTATTGTGCTACCTATTTATTTAAGTCTAACTACTAATAAATACCCGCCCGTTGCCATTGGGCCATTTGCTCCGTTCCTACAATGTTTTCATTTACAGATACCTAAATATGTAGCTTAACCATTGCCGACAAATGAAATGCTTTCGAGTACTAAGCAGAGGTACATTTATGACAGTTACGGACACTAAAGAATGCACGATAGTTGAAAACAGCAATTTGACAATCAAACAAAAGTAACGGTAAATATCAAAACAAGTAAAGTTACTCTCCTTTGCTCGTTAACACAAGTAAATAGTGAAACCAGTGAAGCCCTTTCCATTTGTCTAGTTTCCTTTCCCAATCGGCATGCGAAGAAACGCAAGGTGGTTGGGTGGCCGTAGTAAATGTCACATGTCGATTAGACCAAATAGCTAAGAGAGTTGCTAATTGTTTCTCCTTTGTACAGAATACTAGGATTATTGCTAGTTATCATAATGTATAGGTATGTACAACAACTTTTCAGTAGTGAATATTCTCTCTCACGCTAGACGGAGAAAGGCGTGATGGTCGTTCTCAGTAGTCAATAACAAATACTGTATCACCATGCGGAATATGTGATTTTATACTTGAATGCGCGGTAGGTACATTATCTGTCCTGTTAGGAGTAAATTGACATTGAGGTTTACATAAAGTGCAGACAGGCTTCAATCTGTCTTGATCCAGTGGTAGGCTTAGCTCTTCCACCCAAATAAATCACTTAAGCAAGATTATAAAAAATGTGATATCTGAAATAACGAGGATTCAAGTTACAAGTTACAAGTTGTATAACGTATTACTGGTGGTGGTTGGTGCAAATACAATTACACGACTACATACATTTTCGTATTGCATACGCATTACTACGGTGAGAAATCTTTCATTGAATTTCATTCATTTCATTTGAATTGCAAATTAGTACACATATTATGAATTGTCCAATAGTCCCATGAGTAACACTTTGTAAAGCCGAACACAGTGTTCCAAGTGCTCCCCAGCGCACATGTGATATAGCGAGCGCCATCGTATTCGTATTGGCCGGGGTTGGCGTTCTTAGTGAGCATGTTCGGTTTAACCGCGGTTCGAGTACCGGGTGTTCGTTTTCGATCCCACCGTGGTTGTATATTCACTTCGATCACTTGAATGTTGAATGTGCAAGTGTAGTTTCTGGTAAACAGTGGTGGTGCAACTGGATGTTATTACTGTTGCATCACAACCAGTAGCTTTCACCAATATAGGTTCCTAAATACGTTATAATTACCGCAAACACTAGACTGTTGTAATAATACTAGTGTTACAGTCATGTCGTTACAGTATACTGTACTCTTTAAGAGTACAGTGCTAGTTATGCGAATATGCGTTCGTAACGTAACAGGCATATTCATTACGGTGTCATTAGTTTAATTTCACCTAATCTTATCTAATGGAGATGTACACACAACACAGAAATTGAATTAACAATATTTACCCTTGATGACGCTTTGGTAGATTAGTATGAACCGGATATTTTGAATCCCGTGAAAGCTTGCAATACGGTCGCATGAATGAAATATGACAAGGCTGAAATAATGGTCTCTATTAATTTTCACGGAAAGGGAAATCTGACACTCGTTTCTCATCAGTGCAATACACTTTATGCTTAGCTGTGCAGCTACGTACACATGTACCACCTTTTCCCATCACCATCTTTCCATGCTATCTACTATAATATACATGAAATATTTCGGTCGTGGAGAAAGCAAGTTTCACATCTGGAATTCGAGGCTGACACACATTCTTTAGGACAAAATCACACCATAGAAAACATAGGGTGTGGATGAGCGCTTTGCTATGTCAATGATAATTTATCATTCAACAATAATTGCTCACATATAACTGTTCATCGTCCGCGTCTTCAGACCGTATTTCTTGCTTACTGTTACACGATTTACATTTAGTTTCATGATGAGGGAATTATTGAAGAAGTTCCAAACTGTCTCCCATAATATAGAATAATACAGGCAATGCACTTTTAGGAGAGCAATTGACTCCTACGACTGAGTCTAACAGAAATAAAATACATATTTATTCCTTAATTGACTTTGATTTACCGTTAAAATCTTTCTCTCTAAATTGTATGTAATTTCTGCCGGACAAAGTAATTATCACTAAATGTGGGTATTTAATTTATTGAAGACACAATCAATATTCCACTGAACAGTGCAAGCCCAAATACACGGCTACAAGTATTACATATACAAATTGTTATGTAAATGTAGAGCATAAACTATTAGAACTAATGTAAAACGTTTGTGCACAATTTTTTAATTTTTTTCAACCCACTTGTGCTCCTGTTCGTTGATCTCATGTATGTAACACCAGCAAGGCTGCTGTACAAGGTTGTACAGGCCGCATGCCTTTTGTAAGAGAATACGCTGGGATCTGAATCGTTCTAATTTCAAAGGATCTAGCAAAGTAGTTTACGCATATTTATACACATGAATTCCGGCAGGGTAAGCTTGCTATGCATACACTAATTGTGGATCTTATTTATTTTAGTTAGTCTGTGGAATAATTTGCTAATTTGAGTCCGCTTTTCACAAATATTTATTACTAGCGATAACAACCTGCACTGCGGGACACCGATGCTGAGTGAAAGCAGAAGCAAAAATTGTTTCTGTATTCACAGAACACGTTTAGTACTTTAGAAAGAGTAAAATTAAGCTGCCAGCATTCTAAATGAGTTTAAATTCATTTGGGAGCATTTCGAACCTACCATACAATTTACCTCGCCGCTGTAGACCTAAACCTGCTTGCGTAGGTATATTGCACAGTATTCTTCACTCGAACCAATGTTATTACCTATATATTATTGCAGCTGCGTCAAAATTATTATCCAATTAGTTAAGTTACAAAATTCGTATGGGTTTCTTTGCCTATTGCACTATGCTAATATTTTTGTCAAAATTTTCAAACGCATTAATATTAATTGTATGGAATCTCTATTTTGTGCGCTCGTTTATTTATGTGTAGTTGATAAAAGTATTGCAAGGATATAATTTTAATATCATTTAATATTTTTCTCATGTTAACCATAGGTTTTCCTAAAAAGCAATAATCCCGTCTTGCTCAGGGTGGCTGGATTAGAGTTCACGGAAAATTTAGCTAGGCATGCTCGTCCTCATATTGAAATACAGTATTTTACTTATGAAGTAAGTTGTGGGTGTGGGATTAAGACCTTTCCTATTGCGTATTTGGGGATGTATCTAAACAAAATCTGTTTCAATCTCACTTTCAGAAAGAGTCTTATTCTATTGATATTGAAACAAAACAATTCTAAAAAGTCTCTTCTTGGGTTAAAGCTAAGTATTTTGTTGTGAGATTCGCCAATTCAGAATTACACCATGCACATGATGTTGTTGAAAATTCCTTGAGGAAAAACACATTGGGTTACAGCTTAGTTCGAAAGTTATCATTCCGACTAGTCTTTTACCTGGGAATGCTTGTAAAGTCGTCTTATTGTTAAAAACTCGAACAAATCGACTTACGTATATGTACACTCGTACAAACTCGCATTGAATTGAATTGCTTTGTTCAGTCGTCCATATTCATTGAACATAAGTAGGTTTTTGCACAAAGAACAAAATCAATAAAACATATACCCTCTTCCCCCAACGGCAATGAAAACTAACAATAAGTGATAAATTTTAGAAATACAAATTTTCAGCCTACGTGAGCAAATTTTTATAGAGAAAGATTAAAAATTTCGTATGGACTACAGGAATCGAACCTGTGAGTTTTAGCTTTCCGGGCTACTCCCCCCACCTAGAATATTATATATATAATATAATATGTTCATAATTCACTGTTTTGTACGAAACTCTTTTACTACAGTTGCATCTGTTTATTTATTGTCCATTGGGTGAGATCATATCCCACGACCGGTGTTAACTGTTCGAAAACTAACTCAACTATTCGAAACAGTAAGCTGATCTTTTAGTACTTTGGCAAACTCGTTTCTGAAGACGGTGAATTCGTTTTTAAATACTTTCCTTTCCTAGAAAGCATTCTTACCTTCCTTCCTAGAAATTCATTCCTTCCTTCCTAGAAAGCATTCCTACCTACGAATCTTTTACATTAGTTGTATTAAAAATAGTTTATTGTTGTCTTTCCGTGGTAAATCAAGCCTAAATTTGGTCTATCACACTTTCGGGTTGTTCGTTATTCTTATAAATACTAACAGATTTAATTAATATGATAAATTGTATTTGGTCACTTTTTAGGTGTGTGCCTGTGTAGGATAAAACATGTTTATCTCTTTGCAGACCCAGCTCAATGTCCTCTGAAGGGGAAATAATACTCTGTTGATATTACAGCACACCATGTATGAATACTTTTACAAAGCCAGTGACTGCTCGCTCACAAGCAAACACAAAAAACATTATGTTCTAACTGCTTGGAAAATTAGAATTACAACAAGCAGGCAGTTTCTCACACAACTGAAGTGCAACATCAGAAAATGAGTTAGAAATGTGCTATGAAATTCGATCCAGCGAACACCCCAATTGTTCCCAGAGTAATGCATATTGAATGCACTAACTTTCTTGTTCAAACAAATCTGGAGGGGCCTTCAATTCATTTAG